>JAQGAZ010000700.1:0-48904 GCA_034692225.1 Polydesmus complanatus
GGGGGGGTGACGTGGGAGTTGGATGAGATGAAGGACTGTTCCTAGACTGTTTGGCAAATCGTGACTGCGAGGATCCAAATTGGTATAAATATTTACGTAGTTCGATTGCTTTATTTAAATGAAAGTTGACGGCGACGCCCCGTTATTTTCTTCGTTCGAAAAAAATGACCATTCCAATTCTTTTTTTTTTGTTTTGTTTTGTTTTGTTTAGATATTATAGTTAACTCTAACAACAATTTGTTCTACTGTATAAACATTGAAATATTTATCACATGCATTTATGAATATTCGATAATAGATTAAAAATATATGTATTTCGTAAAATAAATATTCACGAGAGAAAAACCTCAAAAAATGATAATACTGCAATACAAAGCTCGAAAATGTTTCGTATAATTCACTTTTAAAATTTGTTTGTTTTTTAGAGTTTTTCTAAAGGTATAGTAAAAGCATTTAAATAATACAATAAGCCTCGAATATGCACAAAAGAATTTCCGTTTCAAATATACGAATACAGTATAATGCTCAGCGTGCTATTGAATGAGTAATGCATTTTTTCAGTTTGTTTTTATTTTTATTTTTTGACTGCGTAACTGAAAAAGTTGAAATGTTTAGTATAAAAGATTTGAATTTAAAATATTTCATTTTTATATTTGGCGCATCATTTTTAATTCATTTTTTGTATTAGGCCTACCTATCAAGTTTTAAATTTAAAAACTATTACCGTATATGTAATGTAATATTTTTTTTAAAAAAAATTGTTTTTGTAACATTATTAAAAATACAGGGAAAAATTAGTTTAATATAATATAGGCTACAAAGTAACCGATTCAAATATTTTGATTTTACTTTTCTTAATCACCATAGGTAGGCTAACAATAATGTTTAAAGTGGCACGTTTAGCCTATTATTTTAAATTAAAACATTAAAATATTTAATTATTTACACGCTTAATCCGTTTGCCATTAGTTACTATTTTTATTTAGGTATAGTGTATACCTACTGTACTTCAATTTTTTTCTTATCAACAAAACGCATGCAATACGGCCCAAATCATCTTGAAAGAAAAGTGACTGACATCTATTGGCATGTCAAAGAACTAGAGATATTCCCGTGAAACTCCCATTACGTTAACCAAGGCTGAATTTTCGTTTATCCCCCCTATCCTACACATAATTATTCTTTTTCATAAAATCTGATTAATAACTTGGCAAATTTTGTTGGGGGAAAATTGATAAATTCATTCCTCTTTTGCAAAAAGGGATATTTTTTTTTTTTTTAATTTTAATGTACAGTAGGCCCTACTGTATTCTCCATGTTAGATACCCTTTTAGCGGCACTCGGTATAATCCCCCTAAGTTTGCTACATTTTCGGGCTTAATTTGCAAACTATGTTAATTTTTGAATTATATTTGTAAAACAATTAATTGGTAAGCGTACTTTAAAGCTTTAGTCTGCAGCATTCTGTAGAATGTTTTCATAAAAATTCTTAAAAATGGATCAATTAAAAATTAACAAACAATTCAACATTGATGAAATATGGTGAATTGTTTTGTCTGGATTTTGTATCATAATAGCATCTTCTCGGCGACATTCTTAGATCAATAGATCGGAATTTAGGCTCTGTCATACCAAAGGCTTATCGTATTACAATACAACGTCAACAATAGAATAACAATTGATAAAACATAGATGTAGGCTAAGTTCTACACGTATTTAGACAGTCTCATATTTGTTTGTTTAATGATGTGAATACATAACAGCGATATGATATTTGTCTTTTGCTAACAAAAAAATTCAGCTCTGGGTAAAGTTGGTAAAAATTTCGTAGAATAATTTTTCGGTAGAGTTGTCGAAGGGCGTCTGACTGCACGTGATAACTTCCGTGAGAGGAGGCCCTAACATCAGATCTAACAAATAGGCCATTCCGGATCCGGTGGTTAATCCCAAACTGTACGATAAAGTCATAATGTTCCCTACATTTAAACACAATTTGGGCACTTTTAAATAAATTCGAATAAATAGTGAGAGATGGAATGAGCTACCGGTTAATTCTCTGTGTTCGTCTAAGACTTTCGATGGAGCCATTATCATTGGAATGCTACCAAACACACCGTTTGAGAGACCTAAGATGAGAGAAAAGACGATGGGCCATCCTTCGCCTTGAATAAGCGGGTTGACTCGAGGAGCGGCACACATCACTAGCATAGGCACTAGAAGGATCCGGGATAGGGAGAGTACTACCAATTGGAACCCTGTGTATTCATGAGGTATCGATGCGAACACCTTTAATGCCAAATATTAATTTGGTTATTGATTATTCCTTAATTTAGTCAATAGCTCTCCATCTATTTACGCGGTATTATTGATTCTTGTTTTTATCATATTAATCGTAGATAATTTTAACCTCAATAAATAGACGTGTTCTTTTCCTTTGATTTTAAAAAGAATTCCATAAATTTGGTTATTAATAATTTAATACAGCGTTAATTGAAGGAGATCTTTAACTTTAAATTGTGTTCCATTTTACTTTTCCAATAAAATCGGAAATATTAAAGCTGGCTATGAGCAGCACTGGCATCCAACTGTGCCATTTGCAGCTCACAACTTCGCTTTCAATTCCGGGAAAGAGACACAGTGTGACGAAGTAGTTGAGGCCGATGGCCAACATGTATGGCCACAGCGTCTTGGCAATCTGATAGCGAGCTAAAACGCCTCCTATGTGTGTAAAAAATGAAATAGAGTTAAATAAGTGAACGGGAGGTGCGCGTGCGTGAGTATTTGGGAGGGTAAATGTTTACAATCGTAGGCGTAATCGAATCGTGGCGAGTTTGGTCCACACTTAATTGATGAATTTGGCATTGGATTGATAGCGAATGTGATTGATGGAATCTCTTATCGTGACATTAATTTGCTCAATATTTGGGATGTGGCAATTGGAGGCGAAAACTTTAGGGAAGTGGATAACGGATGAGCAAGGAAGACTTGATTTGGGTTGGACGCGACTTTTTTTTTTTTCTCGTGTCAGCTGAGCGCGTGCCATTTACGTGCGATGCTGGGTAAGAGATGGGAACGTAGAGCTTTCAAATGCAGTTTCGCAGCCGTCGAACAAAGTGAATAATGACCTTTAATCGAAAGTGCTAAATCCTTTTGTGTTTCACATCACGTAAGCGCCTCTTATAATTGATTTTTTTTCTTTCTCCCCTCCTATTTCCAATCGAATTTTTGTTTCAAACAAGTGAGGGGGATAAAGTACAGTATCTCAGTTTACGTCGTCAATTGGTCTTTTCCTCTTGGCTTTTTAAATTTATACAGCTTTTGGGATTAAAATGGTTAAGTCCAATTTTTAAAATGCTAATTTAAATACCTTAATATGCTCATACTACGAGTATAATAGTTAAAATTGAATTATGTAAATTGTTTTCATTAATTTGCTTAAATAGTAGATTAGCAAGGCAAAAAACGTAACGAAATTTCAATAGTAAGTAGTGTACAATGCAGCAATCTCTCGTTTTACCCGGTAAATGCGATCTTTGAAATTGTCAGCGCAGGATAAAATTAGAATTAGAATCGAAATTGACGCTTTTACGGCATAAATCCCGAAAAAACGAATCATGAATTTATAATGAAACTTTGAGGGCAAAAACTAACTTACTCGCGAAACTGCTTATGTTTAATCCGCGAATAGCGAGGCCAACCGATACTAATGTCATTTGAAGCTATTTTATTCTTAATGTAGGGCATATTTTTAGTGTTGAGAATCTATTTTATTTCGTTTTTTACGTTGCTTCACTCAACGGTTCATAAATCTAAAAAGTTTTAAATCGCATCTATTTTTTTTCTTCTTCAAAGTAATTTATAATTCAATAAAGTTGTGAGAGCAATTGCATTGTCAATAATTTTGACTCTTAAATGTGTAGTTTTATGTAATTATGTACATGTATTTTTATGTAAATTACATGTATTTTGTAATGATCTTCAGTTTGCGACTACGAAATGAGCTTGTGTTTGAAGATGGCCGGCGATTACTTAAAATAAAGTGGTCTATCGCCACATATTGCATATATTCCTATCAACTAGTAATTTAGTCTAGAATGTTTAATGCATCTTGATGCAGGCGATTAAATAATATATCCGCCGAAACTCCGTCTGCGATGGCGTGGAAACCGTTTCGGTTAGGAGTTGAGAATGTAAGGGTGGGAAAATGATTTGAAATTAACTTTGGGACCGTAATGAATATTTACACGACATTTTGAACTTTGAAAAAAAAAAATTTTTGAGCGAAGATAGAACGAAGTAGGCGGAAAAATGGGTTCACATCGACGATATTAACATGAAATATGTTGATAACGCGCAGTTTGGCGGCGCTTAAATTTAATTGATGCTAAGACGAGCGTCACACTTAACGTTCGAGTTAATTTAAAATTATCCGAGCTTTCATTTGGCGCTCATCTCATCTCCCCAACATTGAGCGATGGTTTCGTTATGAATCCGTGAACTTTAATTGCGTAATCCCTAAATCCCAAATTAGTCGATCGCGCAAGTGCAGACGAGAAGAAAATTGCGTCGTTGATTAACTCTCCGGTGCTAAAGCTTCGTGTTTTGTTTCATCCAAACAAATCTCAAACCGCATCGATCTGTTCGTATGGAACGGACGCAAATGTCGCCACCCGACGGCCATTTTCTGCCCTAATCACATAGGTCCATCAGATTTATTACTTCAGCTTGGCTGATTATGTCTTAATTATCACTTTGACACAGGCCTCCTTTGTTTATTCGCCTCACGAAAGCGCGGGAGTGACGTGGGGGAGGCAGCGGGGAGGGCTTGGTGTGGGTAGAATGGGGCGCCTCCAATTTCTCAACTAAAATTTATGCATAAGCTCATTGTATCATTTAAGAATCGAAGAGCGCGAAAGATCTCATCGATCTTTTCAGAGTGCTGACATCTTTATTGCTTAGCCTTTCGATGACGTGTTGTCATAGCAACGGCGTGATCTTCAGATTAATTACTCCGAGCGCGCATATGTTTAGACGCTTGTAATACACGCTCACGCTTTTGGAAGTAGAAAAACGAGATAAGATTTTCTTATTAAAATAACACGTCTTAAAACGCCTAGAAATTGAGATTAGGGGAGAACTTTTCTGGGAGGGGGTGGGGGAGAGAGAATTTGGTTTAAGCTGTGGGCGGGGCGAGCCGAGTTTACACGTGTTGAGGCCCACTCTATTGATATTAATGAGGCTCTTCCTGCGAATAATTTCTAGAGTTAAGCCAATGCCGAGTTTAATAACTGTTTTATAGTTTAGCAACTATTTTTTAGTTAAAGCTATTATCAGTTTCGTGGCTAGTTATGCATGTTTACCTAGTGCCAAGTAAAATTAGTGCTTTTATTATTTAAAGCGAGTGGTTTTTATGAAATAAGAAAGCAATGTCGCACCCTAGAACTTTTGAAAATTTCCCTTGGGTTTAGGAACTTACGTTTGATGCCGGTCCACAGGCGTATTCCTCCGGAATATGAAGAGTATGTACCACGCATGCGTATGACCACGTCTTCTACTTTGTACGTTGTTTTGCTGCTGTTGCTGGTGGTGGGCGGTTCTCTCGTGTCCGAGGAAATGGGCCAGTTGTTGGACTCTCCACCCCCGCGAAAAGCTCGCTTACGATGGGCATCACTGCCGGTCATTGCTTTATCCGATTCAGACGTATCCACCACCTATTAGAAAGGGTAGATTAGTTGACGTTGATTGACTGTGCACCATGGCGGAATTATAGGAATTGAGATACCTGATTGGGTATGTTGCTAGCGGCAGTGGCGTCAACGGTAGGAGACTGAAGTTTAAGGACACCGTAGCTATTTCGAGATTCCACAGCATCTAAGATGTCCACCTAAAAATTGATTTGTGGTTTTAAAAAAATTGCATTGCGAATTTCATTATGCATGTTGTTTGCAAAGTCACATGATTATTCTGATTTATATTGTATTGTGCGTAAATGCCTATGGGTTAAGATTTTATTTACATAGATATGAACGCTATTTTTTAAACAACAAAGATTCGTTATTTAAATCAAAGCTGTCAGAAAGTTAAGCAGTTCTATTTTTAAGAGACTTGCAAGAACGCTAAGGTACACCGCATTAGAACGTGACAGAAATTAATAAAAAAAGAGAGACAAGGGAAAACAAAGTTAGAGCGGTTAATTTGATGTACTTATGGCATTTAGAGAGGGGGGGGGGGGGGGGGGGGAATAAGAAATAATTTACGGTGCTTTAGAAAACGTTTTTAAATTGGATTAACTTAAAAAATGCAACAATTAAAAATAAAAGCTTTTCTTTGTAAGTAAAAGTTGTATTTTTTTACTCTAAAAATTCTCTGTGTAAATATCGGTACCGGTACTAAATTTAGGCTAGTTAACAAATTAATTTTTAAGACCTTTTTGTTTTTGGTATATATGAATGGTATATTTCCATTCATATTTTTTCATTACATTAATTTTTTTTTTTTTATTCTTTTCCATCTCTATTTTTGCAAATTTTGAGTACCGACCGATTATGCTAGATTTTTACGGAACAGAAACTTGGCGCAATGCATGCATTTATAATTTATTGCAGTATTTTTAATTGTTTTGGGATTTAATAGCGCGCTTTTCAAGCGAATTTATTTGATTTTCTTGATATATGATAATGTACCGGTATATCTAACCAGCGCTTTTGGTGATCTTTCTAGTTGTTGCGGACGTTCAACGTAATTCATTGAATTGGATAAAGAATGTCCTTATTTCATATTCCGAGTTTCTGATTATTTACGTAAGGTCTTACTCGAGAGAATAAATTTATTCTGCTCGGACTTAGTCGCTCGAGTGTTTGCCCTTTGCACGTGTAAATATTAAATCACCGACAATAAGTTTGGCAAAGAAATTTAAGTTTGTTTTGTTGAATTTCCTGCGGCTCAATTCTCAGATAGCAAACAAGACGGAAAGTAGAAAGGGCAGAAGAGAAGAGCTTTATCTCGGAAAAAAAATGCTTTTTATAAAAGTTCAAACTTTAGGTCTCGGATTGTGCATTACATACAATTTTAAGATTAATTTGTTGAAGCATAGTAGATGAATAGAATAAGAAAAAAAAAAGAGTTAAAGGAATAAAAAAAAAACCCCGTATAATAAATGAGCAAAAATGAAGGCGTACATTTCATGATAAAATTGTCTTTCATTTTTATTCTATTTCATTTTTGTATTTTTTTTTTTTTTTTTTTTATTATTTTACGTTTTTAAAAAAAGTATTTTCTTCTCTATTGCGCACAAAAGAGAATTAATTAGACTCTATTATGTTGTGTAAAATGGCGGCGTGAGATGTGTAGTTCTGGGAGGCGAATGTTGCGGGGAGGGATGGGTGGGATGAGGCGCGACTGGGAAATTTATTCTGGAGGGGAAATGAAAATGAGATTTCAATCACTGGCTTTTGTTTTTGGCAGAGCTAAATGGGAAAATCGTGCTCGTAATATTTCATTACTTCACAACGGGATGAAAATAAAAATAGAGGTGTGGAAGAAGAAGAAAAATCAGAAGAAAAAGAGGGATAGAAAGATAGAGAGAGAGAGAAAAGGAGAGAAAGATTTAATTAAATAATGTCATTTGTCAAAATTGTCGAGAATAGATTTGGAGCGCCGATTGGGGAATAAGCGGAAGAAGATTAATTTGATTCGATAAACTTAAAAAGTTAAGTCAGACTTAAAAAATAAAAAGATTTTGTTTTTACCAGTCCGAGATCTTCGGTGGGTTCTAACGTGATTTTTTTGTGTTCGTCTCCGTCCTGCTCGTGCTCCGATCCGCCGGCCATGTTCACGTAGTACAGAACGAAACGGCTTTTTCTCACTAAGAAGTGAATGACCACGCAAAGCAGAACGATGCATATGGAAATGATGAAAAAGATGAGCGTGTTGATCTTCACACTGTCGAACACGGCTTTGGTCACTATGCGGTTAACCGATACTAACAGTCCAGCAGCACCTTTAAAAATAATTTTATTCAGTAATACGAAAATGAAATTAGTAGTAAGGTTTGGGCAGTACTTTAAAATTAGGATCGAAAAATAATACAGTACGGTATGCAAATCAATTCACCGTACTCTTAAAGTAAAATTAAGTTTTCGAGTTTTTAATGTTTCAAAACAAATAATTTATTCAAAAGCCAAAGTGAAGCGCATAAAACTTAATTTTAAATACATGTACCAAATTTAGTTTGCCAAATCAAGTAGATCAAATTTACATTTAATATTTCGTTATTCATAAAGCAATTTTTCAGAAATATTTATAACGAAGTTATTAACGTTTGAATAGTAATTGCATCTATAAAACCCTTAAAATTATGAATAATTTTAATATTAAATGGAAACAAACTTTTCTAAATTTCAAGAGATTTTACGTAGAATTTAACTGTTTAGATTCCAGTGTAGTCATTAGCGGAGGTTTTATCATTTGAGGGCACTAAATTGTTATGTGGGCAACTTGATAATGGATAATGGTTAATAATGGGATATCAAATCATACTTAATTTGAAAGAAATGTGGTTAATGGCATATATTAAATTAAGACAGTCTCATTATTGCCCGTAAGTTACTCTCTGATTTATTGGTTAAACCAAGTCCGGTTTTCCATCGAAATTCAGCGTCCATTTTCAATTATAATTTATTTTTATTTTGATCACGCTTTTTCTGCGTCATTTCTCCCAAACAATCTCCTCCTATTCCCTTCAGGTGTGTGACTGTTCGGAGCTGGAAATTAGTTTTGTACAGTATAATGGAGATATCAACAACGAGGGGTCATTTTTATAGCTCGGGTTCGCATCTTACGCGTCTTATGTCTGCTCTACTCTTAATCCCCATATAAACAGCGAGGTGAGACTTAAGGCAGGGGGTGTACTCTCCCTGTCTAAAGTTATAAATGATATTCAATCCATCAGCCAATCTCGCACCGTAACACGGGATGAGCTTGATAGATATATTTTTTTCTTTATACCTTATTTATTTTATTTACCCGCTACTTTTCTTTTCGCTCGGGCATTTTTTTTTTTTATATATAATATATATAATACTCGTATATATTATTTTTGCTTGCACAATATGTTATTAAATATTATATATCGAATGAAGTTAATACGAAGCGAGAGCCTGATATCTTATTTATGACCCCCCCGTTCTTATTAAAGGCCAACAAGGTCTTTACGCCGCCATATTTAACTTGAGACTTTATTCGCCAACAAGTCAACATAAAGGATAGCAGCAAAGCTAAAAGAACAGGAAATGCATGGTCGCCATGACGAAAAACTTTGTAATCGGTTGCTAACTTTATTTTTCAAATTTAATATTACTTCTACTTTAAGTACTTTTTTTTTTTATTATTTTATTTTATTTTTTTTTGCTATGGGAACGTTTTACGCGGCAATTTGGCTAAATCTTGTTTCAATGACTGGGATTCGGTAGGTGAGAGAAAAAATCTAAGCGTACACAAAAAACCAAAAAAAAAAAAAATAGCGGTTGAGATTGGTTGGAATATGTTTTACCAGCAAATCATTAGACGGTACACGAGTTTAATACGATTGGCGCATGCGCGTGGTCGCGATTCGTCTCGCGAAGATGAGCATGCGTGTCACGTTTTGTGAACGAAACGTAAATGTAACACTAAAGATAAGATAAAAACCGGTGGAGGGGGCAAAGAGTGAAGATGGAAACTTTGTCGATTGATTTAATAAAGATATTTTTCGTCTACTACTTTAGCAGCCATAAAAGCGCAACTGGATCATTTTTCATTTCATAGCACGTTCCAAACATTTTTTTCCCGCCTTTTTTTTTTTCTTTCTTTCTTTCTTTCTTTCACTTCCTCTTTCCTTCTTCTCTCTTTCCTTACATCTCTTTCTTTGTTTTGTTTTTTTTTCCTACTATTATAGGTTTTCTTTTTTGTTTCGATAAATGAAATCTTTCTTTATTACTTTTGGCTCATACATTTTATTTGAACTTTTTCGCCCACCCAATCTATAGCCTCTCCCACTTTTACCCTTTTCCTAGCGACGCCCCTCTCCCAAAAACTCCAGCCACCTCTCAATAATGAGTTGATCGAAGCGAATATATTAAAAAATATTTCTCGCGCTCACTGATAACTATTCAACTGTGGATATTCACTGCATATCAATTCCGATATGTAGAGAAAACAAAGCATAAATAGAAAATAGAAAAACGAGGCGAGGAAGAGAAAAAAAAAATGATAGCCATTTTTTTATTTATTGCACTGTATATTATTATTTTTTTTTTTCCATCTCTCGTTTTGAACGGTTTAACATTTTGGGTAAGTAAAAACAATAAAATATATATACGAGTATATACATTTTGCAGGTGATGGAGGCCCAATTTTACTGCAATTTATATATCGATTTTTCTCAAAATGTTGTGCGAGTGGAGTATGGAATAGGATGAATGGGAGTTTGTTTAGTATTTTTAATAAAAACAAAAAGATATATACTCACTCTCTCCTGTCATCACAGCAGCTGTGTATCTGGGTGGAAGGAGACTGGTGTAACCATAGAAACTGGACTGTTGCACTGGTTAAGCAGGTGAAAACATAGCGGAGCGCGGCAGATTATGCGGAAGGAAAAAGGGCGGGAAATAAAGAAAATGGAGAGGGAGGGGAGGGGGAGAAGAAAAAAAAAAGCCGTCAATATAATCAAATGAGCTTTTTTAATGAATTTCGCTTCTCTCGCTCGCTCACTTGCTTTCTCTCTCTCTCAACGTCCTGAATTTCGCAAACAAAAATAAATTGGGTTTGAGTTGTGAAACGTCGACTTCCTTAATATCTCCTTAACATCTCTCTCTTTCTCCATCCCTCTGACTCGGGGGTTTTTTTTTTTTCTACTTTTCCATTTTCACTATACATGTACGTATTTTTCACTACACTATTTCTACTCTTTTCTCCATCTCTCTCTACTCTTTTTTTTTTTTTTCTTTTAAAAATGCGTCTTAATCTAATTTTAATTGGAGTCTTTTTGGAAGTACACTTAAGATGCCATTTTTATCTTTGAGTTGAGACGATGAAAAAATATAGCACCATCGGATAAAATAAATATATAGACGGGGATTTTTTTTATGGGTTTACATGAATGCAGTATATTTACAGAGAGAACATGCGTTTAGATAAAAAAAAATATATATATATATATCTATAATAAATAAGAGCAGAAAAAATAAGTGAAAGTTGTTTTCTTAACTTTATTTATGGATGTTTCGGGCCAATGCGTCATTGGGCTCTGTTGGAGCTGAAAAGAAGGCGACCTCTAACGGTAAACAAGTTCTACGGTCTTTTTTTCTTTAATGTTTTATTGCTTCCTTCTTAATATTTCTCTTAGCTGACTTTCACTTCCGTATGCGAATGAAAAAGCGAAGCAAAGTTTAAAGAGTGGGCGAGTGAGGGGAAATACAAAAAAAAAAAAAAGTTGAAGAAATCTTTGAAATGTTATTTGTTTTATGTTTGTGATATACTGTATGGACTTCCTCAATATTATAAAATACTATACTTAACTTGTAACGTTTAAATTTTTACTAAATTTTATTTGTGGGGTTATAACGTAGCAGTTACCGGCCAAACTATTTGGGTATGGTACTTGTACAAGTACAGTATATAAGCTTAAATTCAATATGTTTTACTATGTTTAGATTGTGATTCGAAGAGGAAATATTTGCAATAACCTGTTGATAGCCGCGAATCTAAAAAGAACATGTATGGCAAATATATGTATAAAAAAAACTCTTGTCAATAAAAATTAACTAGAGAAAGTTTATTGTGCGAAAAGCCTTATGGACGCAATGTTGATCTTATTTTTATCTATTCTAGAGAGTTATTTGCCATAGTTTTTAGTTTAGTTAGCCTATCCCTCTTTTCAACTAAAAAGGGGCGGGGGGGGGGGGGAATATATTTAGTTTTTTTTGCGGAAAAATAACGCACATAATTTTGAGAGATAGGAGTTTAGAACCGACTACCGAAAATAAACAAAATCTAAGCAGTCGAATTTTCTTGGAGCTTTAGGCATATTTTGAGAACATTGGGATTTATTTAGAAAAGCAAAAGCATGTTTGCGTGCTAAAAATTAATAATTTTTAAAACCTCCGAGACTTTTGACGCTGATGAGGATCACTTATATTATTATGCTTTGATAAAGATTGTCATTTCTCAACTTTTATTCTCTTATTCGCGCCTTAATTTTGGCATAGCTAAAATCTGAGTTTTTATTTTATTACGGATTCATTATTCCAAGAGAAAAACAATAAATAAACAGAAAATAATAAATTAATAAAATATACCGGTAATGTAATTGTAAGTTTATAGCAAACCATATTTGAGTGAGATCGATTTAGTCAGAAGGCGATTTTAATTTCGAATACGGTAGTCTGAACTAGGCATGGTATTGAGTATTAATCTAAAATATTATTTTTGATGTGGGTCTATATGAGAAATCGGTACATTAAAAACTAAAGATAACTTTTTTACTAAAATAAATATTACCGGTATTAGGTTTAATTTTTTTTTAAATCATTTTTTAAGTGTGTTTCTATTTATGTATCGTATCTAATTAGGTTTTCACATTATTTTTAGATTATTATTATATTTGAATATTATAATAATAATCATTTGTTTGTATTTTCTATTGGTTTTTGTAAATGCTTTTTTCATAGATTTTTGTACCGTATTTTATATTTTATTTTAGGAAATTAATATAAACGTTTATATTAAAGTTTCATAAAAAATAATTGAATTTTTAAGCTATGTTGCAAAGAAATAAAAGAAGCTCGGCATGTGATTCAAATAGTTGGATAGAATAGTTTTATCGGTAATTAACTATTACTGTAAATAACCGCTAAATCTGTAATTGAGATAAGCTACGTATTCTCGAGTTCTTTCATAAAGTATTAATTCTGATTGACAATAGCAAGTGATTTTAGCAGCTGTATTTTAGCGAGCGAGCTAAGTCGAAATTGGAAGTGAATTGAAAGTGTTTACCTGTGCAACCGAAAGCCACAACGGCTACTGCGAGTAAATTGACGCTGTAAGCCGAACTGGGATCAAACACGTCAAACCAGATGATTGTCAAAGTGACGAAGAGCAGGGTGAAGAAAGATATGATGTAACCAAAAGTAATTCGTATGTGGAAACTGAGTGATTCCACGAAAATGTTGTTAAGAACTACGGCGAAGAAAGCCACAATAATGTAAACGAGACTCATGTCAAAAACGATGGTTGACCCAGGATATAACCATTGATAGTAATCGACAGCCGAGACGAAACTATTGTACGGTAATAAAAAGCCAATTCCTGCTAGCAATAGACCCAGGTATATGCAATTACATGGGTCTCGAGGGGGGTTGTTTAGATATGTCGGCTTGCTGTTGTTATCGGTCGATCGAACAGGACGAGCTCGGGTTTTACGCCGTCCCAACTGGACGTAACCTCGAGATAAATTTTCATCCATCGCTTCCTCCTTCTCCAACTTTTTTCTTTTCTTCAAATTTTTTGATTTACATGATTTATACTAAAAAAAAATTATAAATCAAATTGGTTAGTACTGTATTTGTTGTATAGGGAATTAAAACTTTAAAGCGGCATGAACTTGTACATTTTCGTGAACATGCATACAACTTCATTAAGAATGACTATTAATTGCCGTGAAATTCAGGACACAAAACTTTATAGGCCTACATATTTTTTTTGGGTTATAAAGGTTGTCCTTCAACTTTCGTCTATTAGTAGAAAATAATATTAGCAATGCCAAAAATTAAAATGTTGCGCCATTTCAAGGGGAAACTCATTACGTTGTTGTTTTTTGGTTATATTAGATCATCTTTTTAAAAAAAAAAAAAAAATGGTTAAAAAAAGTAGAAATAATAAAATTTAAAACTGTTTCATCTTTTCCATTTGCCAAAACAGATAGAATCTAAAAATTGTAGGTCCCAAAACTACTGTATGTATATTTTTAAGTTTACGTAATAAGAATAACAATGTAATTGCCAACAAATGTCCCCGAATGAAACCTTCCCAGGCTGATAAATTGACTGCGGAAGTTCAAGTCAATGATCAGGTAGACCCTCCAAAATAAACCCATAAAAGATTTTATTTCTTTAAGAATTATAGTTTGGTGCTTATGGACCTTGTGCACAGCTCGTGAGTGACACGTATCAACGATTTAAAAGCAAAAACCTTGGATTTGCATGCTAAAAAATTTGAGAATTAAATCCATATACACTTTACTGTACATATCAGGAAAAATTACTTATATGGTATTTATTTAAATTAATAAAACAATGCTCCAATTACAAACTTTTCGGAAATTTATAAGACGTTCGACCTGTACGTGAAAATTCTTAGAGAAAAGGGCCAAAATGAAAACGTTTAAAATTGTTTGTTCAAAATATATATACAGTATATATATTTTTTTCAATAAAATAAAATTAATTGAAATTTACGGTTATTTAAAGTAAAAGTGTTTATTAAATTAAACTTTTTTCTTCATAAAAGAATACTGTATTCTGGAATCGATTATGCTGAATTTGCTTATTATTTTTAGCAAACCAGTTTCAATTTTACTTGCGTATCGTAAATAATTATTTCGCTTGTAATTATTTAAAAAATTATGATATTTTATCAGCTTTTATAAATTATATACTCGTACATGTAGAACCACAAGAGATCAGGTTTAGAAGCATACATTTTAATTGAATGTTGTATAACTTATGTTAAACAGGCAAAAGTGTATAAATTATGATATACAGTAATATAAAAATAGAGTATAATTTGAATTACTTTTGTAAAGATTGAAAGCAATATCTTGGCAATATTATTATTATTATTTTTTTTTTTTTGATTTATTTGATTTTGGCGCTTCTCTTTTAAGGCGGAGCTAACATCATATTTTGGTTGCGTTCCAATTGCACGTAAATGATACGCTTCTTCAAATTCAAAATAAAAATAAACTGTATCGAATCTGATAATAATATAACAGGTGGTTATCTAAAAGAAATTTTCGGCGTACCGGTACAGACATTCCTCCTCCCCCCTCTTTAAACTTAATTACATTTTTTTTATAAGCGAATTCAAAAAAAAAAAAATAATAATTGTTATAAATGGGCATAAAACCTTATATTTTTTGTTCAAACACAAAAAAATTTAAGAAACATAATTTATTCACTTCAAGTCACGCTTATTATTAATTTAATTTTGTGCACAAATCTGAGCAATAGATTTTCTACCTTGATGTAGAAGCAGCAATATCTTTTGCTGGAAATATGTTTTCCTCCATCGATCTGGCGGCTGCTGACGGTGCATAATCACACCTAACGGCCAACATCTCATTCCCGATCGCGCCTATTCTTTTTTACACCAAATGAGAAAAACTAATTTAATAAACATTGTTTGATTTTACTGCAATTTTATAGCGACGAATATTGCCAATTATTCTATTTTTTTTTAAAGCTGCATTTAACGGTTGTGTGAAGGCAGGCGATACAAACGTGGCCTATATTCACGCCATTTAATTCGACGCTCACAATCTTTTCGTGCGTTTTACCGATCGATATAATATATCCGCCTATGCAATACATAACAGCTGCAGAAAATACAATACAGAAAAAGCGGTACAATTTTAAGATAAATATAGGCCAAATAGCGTGAAACATCGAATTTAATATAGTTTTTAATCCACTTTTATAAATCGAGCTCGTTGGGAGAGCTTATGCTTTTCATGTTTTTAAATTTATTATTAATTATACATCTCTAGATATTATTTTACATGCATTACCGTATTTACCCATACTCGCGCACTAGGTTCAAAATAGGGACCTCGCACTTAGGGGACCTTACAAACTTTTCGTTGTTTTTTTTTTTTACTCTTGAGTAATTGAAAGTTTAAGTTGTTTCGTAATTTTCCTAAAAGTTTCGTTCATTTTTTTTAAAAAAATTTTGTTTCTTTTCCTAAAAATTTTGTTATTTTTCCAACGAATGTTACATTTTTAAAAAAAAATTTTTTTGCTAATTTTCCAAACATTTTCAAGCCTCGCATACTCGCGGAACATGTTAATTCCCATATTTATAAATGTGTGCCCTCTTCCCTTTTCAATGCTAACCTCTATAATTATGTCCTCATAATTAGGTTGCGCCCGCTGTATACGCCTCCCAAAGTGTAATGCTCAGTTCATTAAATCGAAATCATAATGAATAATTATTATTTTATTCAAAAAAGACTTTTGGAAAAGTCTGTTTTTATTGGTCTGTCGACATTATTATATTTTCATGCTAAATATTATTATTTCAAAATATTATTGTTTTATGATATAACAGAATTAAGAAGTAGTTTAAATCTTTATTGCAAAATTATTTAATCCGTCAAGATTTAATTATTTTATTTTATTTAATTTTTAGATTTTTGAGTTTGTTGTTGCGGGATTGGGAGGAGGGTACAACGTAACCTTGACCGTGACGATGATGTAATCAATATTACAGTACAGTAGTTACGTTGCTGCAGACGGCGTCGATGTCCACGTTTTTTGATACCTTCGTTCAATGTCGATATCCAACATTGTCGGTCGTCTAGCTGCTTCCTCTTATAACTATTTTCATCACCGAGGTATATTGCATTGTTAAAGAGTTCGCAACAATATAATTACATCGTCACCTTATGAGCATGTGACAATTTGTTTTCTAGTGGTCCTGCCTTGGAAATTGGCTACAAACGCTGCTTTTCTCCATAGTTTATCGCAGACCGTTATTCAACCAAATATGAGGGTGTTAATATTACCAGCCTTGGAGGATAATTATATGTACTTGATTGTGGATGAGGTGAGCAAAGAGGCCGGCATCGTTGATCCTGTTAATCCCGAGACAGTAGTTGCGGCTATGAAAAACGAAAATATCAAGTTGACGACAGTATTAACCACTCATCATCACTGGTAATAGAAAATTAACGTTAGATGTCAGTGACTTATGATTATACTGTGTAAAGTTGTTTTATTTAATGTAGGGATCATGCTGGAGGGAATGCAATAATGACGAAGAAAGTTGAAGGGCTGAAAGTGTATGGAGGAGACGATCGAATTGAGGCTCTTACAAATAAAGTGGGCCATGGAGACGAATTCAAGGTCAGGATTCGTATCACTTCAAGATAAATTATTATAAACATACTTTCTATAATTTATAAACTTTGCAGATTGGATCACTAAATGTTAAGTGTCTTTTTACACCGTGTCACACTAGTGGTCATATTTGCTATTTTGTGACGAGTCCAGATCAATCGTTGGATCCAGCTGTATTTACAGGTAACCCAGTTGATATAAAGCGATTTAAATTTCGGGCTTTTATTTTTTTTATTGAATATTAGGTGACACCCTATTTATTGGAGGGTGTGGACGATTTTTTGAAGGCAATCCTTCGCAAATGCACACTGCGTTGATCGATATTCTTGGATCATTGCCTTTGAATACAGTAATTCAATTTTAAATGAAGCTTTTTATTTCATTTTGTTAATAGTTTGTAATAATTATTATGCAGAAAGTTTATTGCGGTCACGAGTACACGGTTGCCAATTTAAAATTCGCTAAATTTGTGGAACCGAATAATTCGGAAGTATTGGCAAAGTTATCTTGGGCAGAGGAAAAGAGAACGGAGAATTTGCCAACCGTTCCTTCTACGATTGAAGAGGAGAAGAAATATAATCCATTCATGAGAGTCGGGTTGTCATTGCTTAATAAGAGCGATAAAATTATTTGATCTACTATGTTAAAATTCGATTTTAAATTTGAATGCGATTCCAGATAAAGTTAGCTGATGTATTCTATCTTTATTATCCATGGCGCTAAAGCATAAAAAAAAATTTTTTTTTGGCAGTCTTGATTCTGCAAATGATTGATTGCGATGCATCAACTTCATTTGCATAATATCTTTGATACATTTATAGCAGCGAAGGATTTATATTCCAAAGAAAATTTCAAGAAACTTCAAAAAAAAAATTCTTTTCGTGATTTTTTTTTTTTTTTTTGAAGTTATTGATGACATTTTTTTATGCATTCTAAATCCCTGTTCATTGTAAGTTTGATTGAAAAAAATAATATCATGAGTTATGATGTGGTTGATGTGACAGGTTTAATGTTTGAGTAGAATTAGTGTGTGTTATAATTAATTCAAGAAAATGTTGGACGAAAAAACATCGATTTTATTAAATGGTACCGGTACGGTAATTAATTTTTTTTTTAAATTTAATTTTAGGGAAAAGCCTGTCCAAGATTTCGCATCATCAACTGACCCTATTCAAACTATGGGATTCGTACGAAGTGCCAAAGATAAATTTAAGGCCAATTAAAGGATAGGCAGGTAAACTATAAATGATAGAATTTTCTAACAATTTAAAAATACATTATAAAATGCTAAAAAGCTGCAAATATCCTTAAAAATTTTGCGAATAAATATTTAAAAAAGAAAATGAATAAAAAATATTTTTATGTTAAAAACCTGGCCATTGTATACATTTTGAAATTACATTTCCAGGATTTAGAATTATAAGTCAACGTCAGTTACTGCATTACATACTACCGCATTTTTTACAAAAAATTGAAAGCGATTGATTCTGCTTTATACTTTAACGCTTTGTGCCTTTTCCAGGTATGGTAACAAAAGTGCAAGAATTGTACAGAAATTTAGAATGTTTACTAAAAAAAATAATCTCCTTCACAAACTGAATTTTTAATCGTGAGCTTATAAAATTAAAAATTATTAAAAAAACGGTTTTTTTAAAAAAAAAAAATACAAATCATGAAATTTAAGCGCTACCGTATCTATTTTGTAATTATTTATCGAGTATTTATTATGATCTATATCTACTAATTCTTATGTCTTTTCAGACGAGTCATTATTCAATTTGGTTAAATGTTCATAGTCACTTAAAGCATTTTTTAGAAATAATCCTGACACAGCAGGTGAAGTCACCGAGACGGTAGCTAGAGAACTTTTTTTACGTTCTTTGCTGTTCTTGGACGAACTTTTCTCATTCTTTTTCTTCGACGTCGGTAAAATGTGACCGGTTGCATTTCCAACAGTGGAAGTTGAGGCCGAATTCGAGGACATTGGTTGACCTGATGTATTTAACTGATTTGGAAAATGCACGTCATTTCGCAATAAATCATGTTCTGTTGATTGCGCGTTTAAGTTAAAAGGTGAAGAACTAGTGGCTGGAGCCGGGTGTACTGCTTCTGGATGAACAGTTGCACTGACGCCGCTGGGCAATTCATCATCCTACAATTTTAACGCATACGTTTAAATGCTCTCATCATAACTATATTTCTTATTAATCTTACCACTCCTATTGAAATTTGTAGTGGAACATTTCGGTAATTGTCTTCGCATTGATCTAGTCTCCGCACAATAAATCTAAGACAATGGTTAAATTTATTCCTTAGCGTTTATAAAAATAACCAACCTTCTCTCGTGCCTTAATCTTCTTAAAATGCTTTTTATTTTATACAGTCTGTGGACCAATCGTTCATTGCTCTTAATTGATAGTGAAGTTAATAAACAATCTTACAAATAAGGTGATAAAAATACTTTGAATTACCTGTTGGATATTTTCGCATCTTCTTAAGAGAGCATAGTATTTATTTTCGTAAGGATCAACATCTGTAGATTCGCTGTTGACTTCAGATATGTCAGGGTGGCCGTTTTCCATTTTCATTAATAACAGAGGTATTTAATTAATTTTAGTTATTTTTAGATGAAATTACAATTTCGATGAGCAACTTCATCATTGAAATGAAAACTGTGATGTTTATAAATACCGCTAGGTTCGCTAATAATATTCTCATTAGATTTGTGCGCAAAGCGTATGGGGCGCTAGCTTCTTTAAATGGCTTTTGGCAAACAACGCATTTTGCAACTTTTGTCATTTCAACTGATTAATGTTGCCAGATTTCTTCGGGTTTCATTTTTTGTGGAAATCCTTTTAAAAATGTAAGAAAATTTTATAAAGCTCATTATCAATACTTACCCTTTATTTAATTTTTTATTTTGTAATTATTAATATTATATAACTTTTTTTTTTAATTTAAAGCCGATTTCTTTTTTTACAAGATTTTTTTCTACTGGCAACACTTCGTCAGTTCGTCTTCTATTTTGCACAGGTAAGAAAAGTTTTCCAGTTTTTATTAATTTTGTATTTATTAATAATTCTTAATATTTTATGAATATTTTACGATGAAAAGTAATTAACTTAGGAAACTATGCTGCACTAGTAATTGTATTTTTGATAAAAATTAGCATTTTGGTTTCCGTTAACGTGTGCTCGAATCTTGTGAGTGACCCTGATCAAGGCTTCAACTATTTGTAAAATGTTTGCTAATATGCTAAATGTAATTTAATTTATTACCTAATTATATTTGTAGGAATAGCAATGGCAAACGTAAATAGAGGTATCCCAAAAAGTGCTGCTGAGTTTGAAACTGCTCCATTCGATGCCCGTTTTCCCAATCAAAACCAGACTAGGTAAGATTTATTTTCTATTTTATCATACATTTACGTTACAATTCATATAATTATGCAGCTGCAATATTACCAAATCAAATGATTAGATTTCAGTTTTTATTCGTTTTTTTTAAAATATATATTAAGCAGAGACCATGGGTTTTTTTTTTTTTTTGTTAACATTTTTAATGGGGCGGCTGTTTTTTTTTTATCGCTGCACAGATATTGCTGGCAAAGTTTCGTTGATTTCCATCGCTGCCAAAAGGTGAAAGGAGACAAATATGAACCATGCAATTATTTCCAAAAGGTTTACAAATCTATCTGCCCTCATGCCTGGGTACGTTTTTTTTTTAATTTAAATTAAAATGTTTATTGTTGCATTTTAAGGATGATGCTTTATTAATTAATTCCCCAAATTTTAAGGTTGAAAATTGGAATGAGCAATTGGATCAGGGAACTTTCCCCGGGCGAATTTAAAAAACCTGAAAAGCCTATCTTTAGAGACGAGCGTAATTGCGCTTGTAGAACATAAATCGTTTAAATGTTGTAATGACCCCTAAAATTATTATTAAAAATAGTCTCACTAGATAACCAAAATGTTAAAATTTAATTAAACGATTAGGCTACAGTAATATTGTACACCGTCACGATTTTAGTTAACATAAATAAGCTACCGTAGTTATATCACTTGTGTTAAAAAAAACAAACAGAACACAATGAATTCTCATCAAAATTTCTATTTATTCTAAGACTGAGAAGATCGGTGGCAACAAACTTGTAAATGGTCTCAATGCTATTTAAACAAATCAAAACTTAGTTAAAAATATTAAAGTAAAATTATTATGTATAATTAAAAGTTTACACTGATCAGTTTCATCTTTTCCATATCTATCTGAATCATAAGCAACGTCAGGATCGTTGTTTGAATTTCTAAAATGAGAAAAACGATAAGGGACAGGTCATAGGTTTTAGTTTCATGATTATTATTATATACCTTAAGGCAAAATGGCGTTCTTGTTTGTAGATTTCATCGTCTTTAGTAAATAGTATGGTAGAGTGTGTGATCGGGCAAGCATCGGTGAAATTGGCTTTTTTAAGCGTACCGTGATAGACTAGTAAATCGTCTACAAATAATGCAAAGTCTTTGACACCCCTGTTAGGTTTGTTGGCGTAATTCCATAATTTTATCATCGACACTGTTACCGGATAATCGAAAATGATGTATACCCTGTTAACTATATTTGGAAGAATCGGAGCTAGCCACATGTGCCGAGCATCTCGTGTGTCGTTAACTGCGTCGATCAAGCGATCTGGAGTCCTCACGTCGTTGTTAATTTCGTCGAGAACGTTGACACTGTCCGGAAATGCAGCAATGTCACTGCCAGATAGACGAATAGGAAATCCGTGAGGATCGAAAAGTTCGATTCCATTTAAACCTACGTAATAAGAGTCATTCCAGGCACTGTAAAGTTGGAATTGAAAGACAAAACCTCGCGGCATCATTGTGGGCTCGTACTCTTCAAATACTGACATTCTGGAAAGAGGGCCTGAAGGTGGCGATAAAGTTTCAATTTCCATTTTGCGGTTCGATTGAGAGGTGATTTTTCCAGAATTTGTAGAGAGAAAGAAAGGAATTTCTTGAGCAAAGTCATAATGTCGATTACCTGGCGCTCTTCTTATTAGAAAACCATTTTGTGGCGAAATTAATTGGCCGTTTATTCGAACATTCATAAGTTTAACTCCGAAGTAAGAATCTTCTAAACTAGGATTGTAGTTCCAAATGCGAATACCGCTAAAATCTTGTGTTTGTTCAAATAAAATAACTATAGAAGGTGAAATTAAGTTTTCAGAAGTTTGGTCTAAATTGAGTTGCTGTTCATACATGAACATGTGTTTGTTATTTGTTGTGACGTTGTTACCATCGAAAATTTTAACACTTTCTGGGTAATTTATTGGGCTGGTTTTTACGTTTTCTAACGGAATTTGTAAAGCGTGTCCGTTTTTACCCAAGATTTCAATTGACGTGAGACCGATCGCGTTGCAATCTCCAGACCAGCTTTGAAGAAGAAAAAACTCTATCATCTGCCCTCTGGTTGTTAATTGTTCGTTTTTAGAAATAATTAACTCGTCATCAACCTTCTCCTTATTAGGCATCTGGTTAGCAGTTGTAAATGGCCTTCCCTCGTCGTAATCTACTTCCGAATTTGAAGTGAGAGGACGGCGAATTTCTTTCTCGGAATCCGTAATCAAGTGATCCTCAGACTTTATCATGAACGTCTCGTCGTTGTGAGAAATCAATTCTAAAATTTCTTCATCCAAAGTAAATAAGATCATATCACCGAAAGCGTCCATTAAAGGCCCATTCAGTCCTCCGCAAGCTTTCGTTATTTCTCCACGAAAGATTGGTTGACCGTCTAAACTAATCTCGACGTTTCGAACTCCTCGAAATGAATGAATTCGAGATTTATTATAGTTCCAAATGCGCATCATGGCTAATCGAACACGACATTCAAAATTTATACAAATTAGATGGTCATTTTCTTTCGTGAACGGTGCTAACCATAGATTTAAATCGTCGGTTGTGCGGTATATTCCGTTAATTAAATTTTTAACAACTCTAGGATCATTTGTATATTCGGGAAGGACGTTAATATCGGGTGGATCGGCCCATATGCTTTGGATCTTGATGAGTTGACCATCGGACGAAAACATCTCGATTCCATTCAAGCCGACGTAGTAGTGATCACCCCACGTAGACCGAATGTTAAGAATAAGTTGTTGGCCCTCTGGAAGCTCCGGTATTACGAAACATTCTGGTACCGGTAAAGGAACTACTGGTCGAGTTGAAACTTTTTCTTGAGAACTTTCCGTCGAATAAGGATCGAGTCTCTCTCTTTGGGACTTATTGAAAATATTCAAAGTGCTGAGGGATTGCTGGAGCTCTTGAAAGTCTAAACCGGTGTTTGGCTTTGATTGGGATTGACTCATGCTAGAGGAGGAAGAAGAGATAGATGATCGTCTACCGTATTTGGCCGACGTCTCTCGTGACTGACTACCAATTGTCATTAAATCGTCATTAACGTTGCTGACTCTAGACTCTGACCGCATATCAAAACCGGACGATCTACTCGATGTAAAACCAGCCCCGCGTGATCGAGCACTGCTACTTCTACTTGATGAAATTTGAGATGACATGTCACTCGTTTCTGTCCAGTACTCATTTGATGGCTCTGTTTTCAAACCTCTAAACCATTCCGGTGGTCTCTTATACGCCATATTTATGAGAAGTTGTCTCCGGACGCAATGAAAAAAAAATAAACTTTTATAATTTAACTTTTTAATGTTTGGGGTATTTCTTAGCTTTCATCTTAGAACCAGTAAATTTAAATTTTGTTTTTAAATTGAATGCAAACTTCGGTTTAATATGTCCATTTTCGGCAAGTTTGAAAATAATTGGACAATTAATTGAAGCACATGCAAATGTTTAAACCATTAACTTAAAAGTTTTTAATTTGTGCATTTAAAAGTGTGCCATATTAATACTTCATTCATGCTTTAAAATTGAATTGTTGCCATAGTATAATAAAATGGTTGTTAAGGGCCTAAGCAACGGTAGGGTAGTGGTACAAGAACGTATAGGCTATAATAAAACTATTTTAAAAAAACAACTGTGCATTTTGTCCAATCAGTGCATTTATTGATATCTGAAAATGTGCAAATACGATTTACAAACGTGTCAAAAGTTGTGAAAAAGCTATAAACAATAATTTTTACATTTTTAAGCATGAACTCAAGATCTTCCCCGACCTTCATTCAACAATTATTTTCACTTCCTGTTTTAATTCATAATTTTATGACGTCATTTATCCGTCTGCCGCAACTCCTCGTTGTCGATCACTGCCGAAGACTCCCAGCAGATGGTGTACAAAATAATCATACATTTGTGTTGATTTCTATGATTTATTAAATACTATCTATCATTATTCGTAAGGATTTTATTATTAAAGGAATAAAGTACGTTTATATTAATTTTTAAAAATCATTTGAGCATGCTTTGCTAATTATTTTATTGTCCTGCAGAATCCCGCCTAATTTAAATGGCTCTAAAACGAGAAATTTTGAATCCACAAGAGCTAAAATCTGTTTTATTTACAAAATTAAGCAAAGAAGGAAAATTGGACAAGCTGAGGGCGTCAATTCGAAGCGAAATTATTGGAAGCTTTTATTCAAATCGAATGAATGATCAGAAAGAGCGCAAACACGAAGGTCTTTCAAATTCTCAACACTCACGCGAGCCATTGAAGGTATGCAACATTAACTAACGGTCAATAATAACTAATAAAATTAATGATATAATTAAATCTTATAGTTTATAAATTGGTTGATTGAAGATCATTTGGATAGAAATCATCTTGAATTTACTCGTTCGGTTTTTGTTCTTGAACAACAACCCAAGTCGAGTGGCACAGACAAATTAAAGTTAATTGACATTTTAAATGCTTTGGATATTTGTCCAACAACGAAACTTGGAGCGAAAATTATGGCGTTATTTATTGATAACAATGAGGGTTTATTTTTATGGAGGCTGTTATATACTTTAGCAAATCATAAGGAGAATAATGAAGATCATAAACAAGTAATTCTAAAATTACCTACAGAAGATGAAGCTGACAAAGAAATTAAGGGAACTCTTTATCAAAAGTTAAAATTAATTGATGCAATTTATGATAAAAAGAAAGCTGTTTCAAATCGACAAATTTTAAACGAAATTCAAGAAACAGAAACCATACAAAAGGTTGCACATGTTAAAATTAAAAGTGAAAATATTGACAAAAGTGAAAATACTTTTCTGGGTCCTACTCCT
This sequence comes from Polydesmus complanatus, assembly GCA_034692225.1. NCBI lineage: Eukaryota > Metazoa > Arthropoda > Diplopoda > Polydesmida > Polydesmidae > Polydesmus > Polydesmus complanatus. The sequence continues at coordinate 25,391 of JAQGAZ010000700.1, forward strand.
ATGGATAAAGTAAGAATGATACTTTCATTGGAGTTAAAAAAAGTTTATTAAGGAAATTTTTCCAGTTTCAGAATTTTGGTTTACATTTGACAGATGACCGCAGAAATCAGCAGCAAAATGAAATTAAGGTTTTTATTTTTAATTATTGTTTTTTTTCCTAATTACTGTACTTATTTTACTTTTTAAACAAAACTTTGCATTTAAATAATGTAGACTCAAGAAAAATGGGTAACAGATTTTCAGAAAGAAAACGAAATTCAACAATTATTAAATTTAGAAATGAAAAGGAAAGAAATTGATCGACGTTATTTAGAATTAAATAATCTCCAAGAGAGGTAGAATAAAATTATTTTTTAGTTAAAATTACCGCATTTATAATTTGTCTTTAAATTGTAGGTTAGCATTTCGGGAAAAGCAATTAGCATACAGAGAACGGCAGCTAAATGAAACCGCTCTTGAAATGAAAAGATTAAAAGACGAATCCGACGTATATTTTCGTGTTAATTAGTTTATTCATATTTTAAATTTCATTTATTTTTTTAGAAAAACATTATTTATAATAATAATTTAGAAAAGGATCATTTAATTTGCTTAAGAAAAGAATACGATGAGAAATTGAAGGATGCATTAACACAAGTTCAATATTTTAAAAACAAACTCTACGCGATGGAAGGTTTATATCAGCATCAAACTTTTAAGCATCGACAGCAGTGCATATTTTCAAATGAACAGTAAATCTGAATTAATGTTTTTAAAAATATATAATATCGCAAAATAGTTAATATATTTTCTTGAATGATATCAGACTAAAACTTCAACGTGAGCGAATTATTTATCTTCAAGGAGTTATACAGGATTACCAAAATCACATGTCGATTCATAATGCCTCTACTTGGCACAAATCAATTCCTCGATTTATGAAGACTTTGGATCCAGTGATTGGTAATTTTAATAAAGTTAAAAATTTGTTCAGTTAATTTATAATAGCTGTGGAATTTTAGGTGCAGACTTGCAGGAAACATATTTTGATACTTCTTTAAATGCGTCACATTTGGCACCAGAGTTGGAACTTGGTAGAGAAAGAAATGTTTCTGAACTTCCAATGTTAGGAGACTTGAATACAATTCGAAGTCGTTTACGGGAACTTGAAAGCGAAGCGGATCAACTGGAATTTAACTATACAAAATTGGAAAAATCTGATTTTGAAGAAAATTTTATTACTGCTGGGAATTTTTCATCTTCTGAAAATTTTAGTTTTAATAAGAAGCCATCGCATTTTCAATTCAGCTTTGATAATATAGATTCAAATGAAATGCATGGTGATGTCGATAAAGCATTGAGTGAAATTAACAAAAATTCTCAAAGTTTTTATCCGATCGAAAGTCGACAAACAACGTTTATTTCCGAAAAAGCGGAAGATGAAAACTTTACAAATAAGAAATATCAAGAAATTAAATCTGCATCAAAGAAAGAAAATTTAAAGTTTATCAGAAAAGAAGATAAAACTAAATCTTTTGCGTCAAAAGAGGAGAATAATCTTGACTTTGTTTTGAAAAAAGCAAGCAATATAGATGACGGGAAACCTGTGAAATCAATTATAGAAGAAGCGCTTTTTTCAAAAACTGCTGAAGAAGAAATTCCCATTTTAAATGCTATTGAACGAGAAAGGGCATTTTTAGAATCTGTTGTACAATCAAAAGCTGAATTAGAATCTTTGGTTGTTTCTCCAATTATTAACACGGATAAATTTGTTGTGGGTCATCTTGAAGAGCATACACATTCTTCCAAAACCAGTAAAAAAGAAAACTTTTCAGAAGACGATTCTTCGAGCAGGCTGTCGCCCAGGAGTAGTACGCCTATTGAACATATTGAAACTCCCTCAAATGACAGAAAAACGGATTTTGAAAGAATTGAGAATGTTGCGATTAAAGAACCAATTTCTTGGGAGAAAGTTAGCGGTGCTTCAGATAATGAATTTGAATGGTGATTAAAATAGCAAAATTGATCAATTTTAAATTTAAGTTAAGCGCCGAAATTCATTTATGTGACGTCAGTTACGTTCCGTAGCTTGCCGACATTTTGCATGCGTTGCTGAGTACAGTACATAGTGGCACAGTGTGTGCTTTCCTTTACGTATTAATGAGAGTGTAATAAAATGGACGCGAAATTGAAATCAGAATTAGCCGAAATCGAAGAAGAAATTAAAAATAATGAACAGGAAATGCAAGTTATTCTAGAAAGGCAAGACATGCTGAAAATTCAACGTCAAGTACTTATTGATAAATTAAGAGATTTCGGTAAAAATTTGAAAAAACAAATTAATTTAGAAAATACCGGTAAGCCTTACTTTGCCTTACGAGAATCGAACTTTAAATTTTAAACAATGTTTTATTTAAAAGATTTTCAATGGAGTCCGAAATTAGATAATGCTTTGAAAACTGTCTTCAAGTTTGATAAGTTAAGACCAAATCAACTTCAAGCTTTGAATGCAACGTTGAACGGGACTGACTGCATGGTGATCATGCCAACCGGTGGTGGGAAAAGTTTATGTTTTCAGTTACCAGCTGTTATTTCAACTGGATTTACGATCGTGGTTTCGCCTCTTTTGTCTCTTATCGAAGATCAAGTAATGGCACTTAAAAATCTTGGTGTCAAAGCTGCGATGATTACTTCCTCTGTAGATAAAAAGGCTATCAATGAAATATTAAAGGCAAGATTTTATAAAATGAAGGGGGGGGGGGATACTCAAATACTGTACATGTAACAGTACTTAATAAAACTATAATAAATTTATTCAGGAAATGATAAATCCTGGTACAAGACTTAAAATTATATACGTTACACCCGAGAGATGTGGAAAAAGCAAAACTTTCATGGCGAAACTTGAAAAGGCATATGATTTAGGTCTGTTTACAAGATTGGCAGTTGATGAAGTACATTGCTGTTCGCAATGGGGACACGATTTTCGTAAAGGTGGGTTTTAATTTTTTTTTAAAAACATTTTCATGTTTGATGATTATTAATTAAAGTTTTTGTATACTCTAGATTACAAAATTTTAGGAATTTTTAAAAGACAATTTCCTAAGGTGCCCATTATTGGCCTCACAGCAACCGCTACCGCAAGAGTCACTTTAGATGTGCAAGAAATGTTAAATATTCACAACTGTCTGGTTTTTCGAGCTTCTTTTAATCGTCCAAATTTGTTCTACAAATTACTTCCCAAGCCAGTTTCTAAGGAAGTTAATGAAGCACTTTCAGACTTGATAAAAACATACAAAGGCCAATCCGGAATAGTTTATTGTCCCACTATTAAAGAAGCCGAGGAAGTTGCTAAGCAACTTGAAAAGTGTGGCGCTTCGGCGATGCCATACCATGCGCAACTAACAGCTGAATTACGGAGTCGAATTCATCGTCTGTGGTTGAGTAACAAGTGTCAAGTTGTTGTAGCGACAATCGCTTTTGGAATGGGAATAGATAAACCGGATGTTAGATTCGTAGTTCATTACTCTTTGACTAAATCTGTCGAAAATTACTATCAAGAAAGTGGTCGAGCTGGTAATTTCATTTTTGTATATTATACACTAATTGAAACTAATGATCGAATTTTGTTTATTTTCTGAAGGACGCGATGATAAGCGGGCTGATTGCATCATGTTTTATAGATTTGGTGATGTGTTTAAACAATCATGCTCTGTGTTTACGGAATCTACCGGTTTAGAACATCTTTATTCAATGGCTGCGTATTGCATAGAACAGTCAAGGCAAGTCTTTAAAATTTGGAGAACAAGTTCATGCTACTTCTTTAAATGATTAGGTGTCGTCGATTAATGTTAGCTGATCATTTTGACGAACGGTGGAAAGTCTCTGATTGCAATAATATGTGTGATATTTGCCAAATGTCATCTTCCGGCAAGTGTTTTACTTGTTAAATCAATCTAATTATACTTTAAATAAATTGAATGCGTCTTTATAGGAAATACAAATCGAACGTTATCGAAGGTTGATATTACAAGTCATTGTCAGAACCTGTACAAGATAATAGAGTCGGCATCACTTGCTAATCAAAAACTTACAGGTAAATGGGATCATTTGGAAATGCTTTAAATATATATTATTTTTTTTTTTAAATTTGTTATAGCTTTAAAGTTGATAGACGCTTGGATGGGAAAAAGAGTTACCGGATTTCAAATGCCAAAAATTAATATTCCGAAGTTTTCACCAGTCATATGTGAACGAATAATTGTGTTTTTGTTGTTAGAGGGCTACTTAAAGGAACATTTTCATTTTACTCCATACAACACTATTTCGTATATAATAATAGGAATTAAATCTGCTAAAGTGATGGACGGTACTGCTGTTATTGAAATTGAAATGACATCTGTTTCACCATCGTTCGCAATTGCTAAAAGTAACAGTTCGTCAATTAAATTGCCTGAAGTCTGTGATTCAAATAAATCTACGAATATCTCTAAAAAAAGAAAAGCTAATGATAAAACTAAAGAAACGAAGAAAAACATGTCTTCAAATTCTTTTTCTACCGAATTGAATGAATCTGATTTTGACTTTGGTGAAAACAATTCCAGTAAAAAAGATGTGCGAAAAAAGAATAGAATAAAAACAGAATCAGATTCGGATTAATACTTCTAGATTCGTAAAATGTAAATCTTTTAAAGAGCTTGTCTTCTAAAACGTTTATTATTTAAAAAATTAAAATGTTAAAAGGTAAACAATTTAGTTTGGCACGAGCCAGTTAATCGGTTACATGATCTTATCTCCCTTAAAAAAATTTGGCGATCAATGGCTGTACTGCACTTCCCGTTGCCCAAACTTTCATGGATGAAACACGATTACAGGAAATGTAAAGCCTTGGTTATTTCCTTAAAAATGTTTTATCTTAAAAGTTCAACTGCATTTTGAACTCTGCTCGATATTATTGACTTTAGTATTTTTTTTTATTTATAAATTATTTGAATGTTGTCTTTTAAGGCAGTTGACATACTTTCTTACTATGTGTCGGTTATTTATTTATTGGGTTTGCCTACTGGTTGTGGGATTATTCATTAATTTGATACATTCACAAAGGGAGCAAGGCGATGTTGGTAAAAGTTTTTTATGGTATAGTTTTTTTTTACATGACTTATTTGTAATTCGTTTATTTAATAGATCTCGGTTGCCCGCAAAGCTCTTATCGTTTCGGAAATTTCTGTTATGTAGTATCTCCAATTTTTGTCACCTATGAGGATGCAGAAATAATTTGTGAAACGGGCGCAGGTTTACTTTCACCAGTAAAAGATGCTGAAACACAAAATTTTTTAAATAAATTGCGAATTCGGAAATTGTAACATTTTGTATTTATTAATTGTTCTAATTGAAATTATTTTGTTTATTTTCTAATTCTTTATTGAAGTTTGCATCGTTATTGGTTTGGTTTGGACGACAAACGCAAAGAAGGCGAATGGATTTTTTCTGACAACTCTAGGTTATCCAGTTACTCAAGATGGCATCGCGGTGAACCGAATAATGTGGGAAATAAACAACATTGTGCCAATATGTGGTTAGAACGTCATCTGGAATGGGATGACGAGGATTGTTCAAAGAAGTTGTACTACGTTTGTGAATACGATGGTAGGCTTTCTTTTGGCGCGTTTGATATTAAGTAAAAAATTTTGATTTGTAGGTGGCAATTGTACCGAGGAATTATTGCCAATGTATGGTCGTTCATGTTACGAAATATCTCAGATTATAGCATCTTACGACGAGGCACAACTAGAATGTCAAAAGAAAGGTGGCTACTTGGCCACCATTAAAACTGAAAGTACTTTTAATTTTATTAAAGCAATGATTTTCAAAGACAGGTTTATACATTTTTTTTTCTAACAACGATGCTAATAAATAAATTCAGTTTGAAATTTATTTTGTGATAGGAGCTGGCAAAATATGACGGAAAAACAAATGCAGATGATATTGAGAGAACAGAAAAATAAAGTGTCATGGTATAAATTTTAAATTCAGTTAATTCGTTCGGTCAGGCAATTGTCTTTTTTTGATAATTTTTAGGGTCATTGATACTTGGATTGGGGCAAGATATTCAAATGGTGAATGGGTTAACAGCGACGGAACACCTGTATTGTATACAAATTGGGCTCAAGGTGAACCGTATAATGTCAAAGATCAGGAAGATTGTGTCAAGCTAGGAAACAATTGGAACGATGTTCAATGCGACTTGCGGCATGGGTTTATATGTAGATACGCAGGTATAGAGCTGTTATTTTTTTTTATAATTTTGTTGATTTTATTAATAATTAATTACAATTTTTTAATGATAGTGAAAGAAGATATTATGGCGTCTAAATTTAGTGCAGGTCTTTTTTAATTTAATATTATTATTTTTTTGAAACAGTTTATTAATATGAAGCAATTTACATTAATTAAAATATATAGACGAACGAGTTGTTAGTGAAGATGCTCAACTCTCACGATACAGAAATTCAGGTAAAAAAAAATTAATTCTATTACAAGAGTACAATTACTTTATACATATTTTGATTAATTTTAGTTAGAGAAGGTTCACAAATTAGACTTGGTGAGAATTTATTAGTATCTTAATAAGTGATTAAAAAAAATAACTCAAGATCGTCGATGTTCAGGAACTGCACCATTTGTGATCTCATTGCTTGGCTGCGCTCTACTTGGAGGAATATTTAGTATTTTAATTTTTATGGGAGTTACGCAGTACAAGTAAGTTTCACTCAAATTTTTAATTTGGACCGATTTTTATATTATATTCGAAAACTTATTAGACGGTTTCGCAATTCAAACCGGTTTCTTGAACATCAAGATTTAGAAATTTTAAGTGAAACAAACACATGCACAGAAGAAACTTCGTAATTTTACATTTAAAAAATGCATAATTAAATATTTTGTTCCTTTAAATAATTAATAGGAATGCAATTCGAAGTTCCTATATTATGTACTATATATTATATGGGGATTTGAGTTTACAGTATTTGTAGCCACAACTCATTATCGTTCTATAAAATTTATAATATTGTGATTGTGCTAGCACTTTTATATTTAAAAAATATGGATTGCATCAAATTATGTGCTAGGGTCAATAAATTATAAATTTTCTGTTGACGTTTGGCCACAGTCCCTTGACCTCCTATAGGCCCTTTTGAAATGGCGAATAGAGAACAGTCATAATCATAAAGGTTAAAAATGGCAAAGGGAAGAAGTGAAGGAGAAAAGAAAGAGGATCGGTTAGTCCTCTTTTTAAAAGGGGAGAAATGAGAAGAAGGTTTTTTTGGAGCATGATTGTTTGACTTCATTGCTGTTTACTATCTTTTTTGAATAAGGTTAATGGTTAGATTTCTAGAAAATTAAAATGCCTACAAATGAAAAATCGCTTTTTTATGTAACAGAAAGTAAATTTAGTTATTATATGTTAATTTTGAGCAAAATAATTATCCGTAAAACTCTATTGCAAATTTAGTAATGTTTTTATGTTTAAAAGTTTTACATAATTTAATATGCGAATTTATACTATCCATAAAAACACAACTATTCTTGTTGTGAGTATATTTTTTATGAGTTTAATTACGATTACTTTTTGGTTAAATATGTACGTTGATCCTGAAAAATTAAATTTTCAATCGCGGGATGGGCTTGTTCCAACAAAAAGCGCCGAAGTTGAGTTTAATTTTGATGATGATAAGGAGGATGAAAATTTGGAAAACGGAACCAATCAAGAACAAACAAGAGATGGAAACTCTTCTGATAACCAAGTTGAAAGCGAATTTGACATCTATGAAGGGGATGAAGATGATGAGGCGAATGACAACCCAGTATTTCGCAAAGGAGATTTTGATGTTTCAAATGACTCTATTCAAACTGCTGACTTTAATAGAACACAAAGAAAACCGAATCGTGCATTTAATATTATTTATGAAAATAATACTGTCACTAGAAAAAAAGCGGTGGAAGATAAAATATATTGGTCAGAGCATTTAGAAACTCTTATGCCTAAAGGTAATTTAAAATTTGATTTAACATAATTCACTGTTTATTAAAATATATTTGGTATTAACATGGGCGTAGAAATTAACGAAGAAAAGTTGAGACATCTTCAGTCATCCATGAGAAATGCTGTAGTTCAGGAACTACAGCCTCCCAGTTGGACAAAATGCGGTCGACTAAAAAACCAAGTATAATTTTATTCTAATATTGAAAAATCTTTTACTATTCTACGGTATTATTTGTTTTTTAGTTTATTCTGTTGTCTGATGAAGGTAGTGCGTGTGCTCGTTACAGACATCCTCATCATTATTTGGTTGACGGTATTATTTTTTGCTAATTTAATAATTCTTAATCTGGTTATTACTACAAACAATCTTTATTATTAGGAGAGGTTATGTCATTTTATTTATCACGACTTTTGAACATGTCTAACGTTCCTATTTTGATATTGTCACGAATTGATCTTTCAATTCCACAATGGAGTCATTCTTCCAAAATTGAAAGTGCCATTATTTCTGCTGGGTGGGAGTTAAACGCCACTGTTGCCTTAATACAATGGATTTCCAAATTGGAAAGGTATAAAATTACATTCCTTTTGTTGCTTTAGTTTTAAAGTTTCTATTTATTTGATATTTAAGAAGTCAAATGCCAAAAATGCTAATAATGGCCTTAAAAGACGGAATTCCAATTGATCATAATTTTAAACAAATTAATTCTATGTCGGGATCAAGTTTAGTTGAGCTAATGCAATGGAGTGATCTCGTCATTTTTGATTACTTAACTGGAAACTATGATCGGTACCATTTAATTATAATACTGTAGTATAATTATTTTGAGCGAATTAATATTTAATTTTTAGTGTTGCATATATGCAAGACACGGCTGATAAAGAAAATAGACTGGAGATATTCAACGAAACCATTCATAATTTAGTTCGAAATCGCCATTCTGGAACTTTATGGTTTATTGACAACGAGAGTGGTTTATTGGATTCTTATTCGCTTTTATACTCTGAAGATTATGCAAATCAAGGCGAAAAATTTCACAAATTTCATAAACTCATGCTGCAAACATTGTGCATCTTCCGAAGATCAACAGTTCGACAACTCAAATTTCTCCATCAACAAGACAACGCTCACATTTTCCTCATGAATTACATCAAGTTATTTGAGCCGCTATTTGATGAAACTGTTATTGAAAACACAAGATATCAATTATTTATTAAACATTTTAAGCAACGAATCAACGAAGTAAATGATTGGATTGAACAATGCCGCCTGAAAGGTCTGTAATAATAATTATTCTATTAACGTATTTTAAAAGTGCAATGAGAACATCAAATTTGTTACCAACAAAAATATTTTTAATGATTGTGCATAATAATTTTATTTTTCTTTTACAAATTTTTAATAAATTTGAACAAGATTTTATTTTAGTCATTTAGAGAACTTTCACGAAAGTTTTCTTTATTTTCATCGCTTTCTTCCATTCGTTCACTACAATCTAAACCAGAAAAAGAATTTGAAGAATCTTTCGAGCTATTGGTTGCGTTGTCTACATCTTCAGGAGGATTACCGGAAACCTCTTCAACTTCGTCTTCCTCTTCTTCCGCATCCATCTCGATCAGGCGAACTCTACGTTTCGAAACAAAAGTGACGCAAGCAACGTGTCGAGTTCCACTCACTTCGATTTTGTATGGAATTACACCCGGAAGACGATAAATCGACCCACACCCATCAGTCGCGCAGTTCCAACCGTTCACTCGAACTAAAGTATCGGATTTTGAGGGAAGTTCATTGGCATATTCAGCATGTTTTAACAATTCTTTAATAGGAACTTGAGCTAAAACGGGAATTTCGTTAGACTCGGGACTGGATTTCACCAGTAAAACTGAAATCGTGTCGTCGTTATAAAATTGGTAATCTTGAATTTTTAATGGTCGGGCGGAGTCATCAGTGCTTGGTTCTTCAAAATACATTTGAATGGCTTTATTGCGAAAAATCGTATCTGATGATATATTGTTGGAAGGTGAATCGATGTGAATGAAATTAAGGTGGTCGCACGGTATGCTTTCGCTCACGTACAAAAATTGATGATTGTAAACATTACAAAATCTATGATGTACTTTTCCAAGAGCAACACCACTCCGTGTTGGTAAATTTACGAAAAATGATGGCGATAACGATTGCCCATTATGAGAAGCTATTTGTTGGCACATTTCATCAAACTCTTTTTGCAGGCTTAAATACTGTTGAACCAAAGATTTTTCAACTTTATATGGAAACAACAACGGATCACTTTTTAAACTAGGATGAGCTTCCAAAAACCGTACCCACGGATTATTCGTTTGATCTTGAATAATAGTGAGGTCTTCGCTTTTAAGGTATTGGCCAACGCGCTCGAGATTGAAGCAAAAACGTTCATCTTCGGCTCCACTCGGAATGAGAGAAAAATGATCTTTCAAAAATTGAGCCACGATATTTATGTCTTGTTCGCTGGATTTCGCAATTTCGCTCGGAATTGTTTCATCGGAAAGGCGTAGAATAGCTCCGTATAACCATCGAAAAAAAGCTTTGAAATTAATCATACTGTAGTCTATAACTTGTTGGAGCTCCGTTGCTTTTAGCATAAACGATCCGGCAGTTCTCAAACAACTGTCGCATTTTTCCGGTGAGATTCCGAGTCGAGTAAATGTTTCACCACTCATCGCCATACTACAAAGATCAATGAGATGATAAAATATCGCTAATCCAACTGGTTGAACGTGCTTTAAAACAAGTTTTTGAATATTTGAGTAAGTTAATTCGATTGAATGGCCCAATTTCTTTAAACCTTTTTCGCTGAGATCGTGAAGAAGGAATTTTTGTAGTTCTTTCGTCGGATAACCGAACATTAAAAGTTCTAAAAAATCATCGCTCACTGTTTCATTTCCGCTACGTTTTTTCTCGGCGGCATATTTGACTAATTTTGCATCAATTTCAACTAAAATTTCCTCCCAAGATTCGGTTATCGATCGAATTGTTGAAGCCAAGTATTTGAAATGGGAAGTTAAGATCACTTGTTTGGCTGCCAAAACGTGAAGTTCTTGCTTGCGGGAACTAAAGATCGGCAGGTTAAACAAAACCCATTGTAAATTGCCAGGTTCATTTTCAAACACCACGGAAAGCAGCGAGTAATCGTTACAAACTGAAGCCGTATGGAATTTAAAGGTGGGAGATAATTTATAAGATAATTGAAAGTTATATTCCAAACAGGAGCAAATTCCGAAAGCGTAAAAGTAGATGAAACCAGAATTTGTGACACAACAAAGCAAGTTTAAATTTGATTGACAATCAATTTTTTTAGAGTCTTTGCTCCCCTCGCCAGCCAACTTGTCCCTTGAAGTTCCAATCGAAGATTCCGAAAATCCTTTATTCAACGAGAGCAAAGGAGGAAGAAAGTCGTCGGCATCATCCTAAAATATCAAAAAGATAAGATTAGATTTTAAATTTTCTCAAATTAAATTAAAATTATACTTTGAAGATTTTATTCAGATTATCTTTTGAATAAGATTCTGTTAGTGGAACCCATTGTAGCAGCTGAGCTGGATCTTTTAAAACGTGACTAGTTAAAATTTCTTTATCTTCAGTATCACATATAAGAAGTAAGGCTATGTTTTTTTTTTTTTTTTATACAAAAAAACGTTGTTTTTAAAATTTGACTTTACTAAATGTTTGAAATTATAATATACAATTTGAGTATCCAATGGCTAAAGATTTTCCATCAGGGCGCCAAAATAAACAAGTTACTTTGACTCCTTCTCCTTGAGCCTCTAAAGTCCAGACTTTTTGCCACGAAAGTCGATATAGTATAACCTCACCCTAGAAATACAATTTATGGCAATATACAGTTGTTTGAATAATTCAATTTTAAGATATGGTGTGGTCTCTTACTTGAACATTTGCTACTGAAAGCAAATCCATCTTCGGAGACCAAGACATGATGCCAATTTCAACTGGCAGCAGCTTGTCATCTACTTCTCCAAATGCCAAGTTTTTAAGCATGCTGTCTACAAAAACTCTTGTGTACAAATGACATTAATAAGTTTTAATTATTTTCAAAATATTTTACAATAAAAATATCATTTTCAAGTTGGGGAATTTAAAAAGAAGAGTATAAATTCTGAATCCCTAGTTCTACAAAAATAGGCTAGCTTCTTAAACTACTGTAATGTACTGAAAATAGTCTTGGCACACTGAACTTTGAAAAAAAGTTTATTTTTACTACAATTACTTTGTCAAACCGCACAAAAACGAAATTAATGGTTGGCAAATATTTATAATAATAATGTAATCACGTAAACAGAACGTGATAAAATTTAACATTCATACATTATAGTTCGACTGCCGAAAAATAATATTGACATTTGTATTTATTAAGATTTAATTTTCATGTCAAATTGCTGAATTCAGTTTTTCATTTTACATCTCGTTATGAATATTATTATTTATATTTAAATAGCTTGAGGGTGAAACTTACCTTCTTAAATAAATACTCGGAGTATTATTTAAAATTATTTAAATAGCGGGATGAACAGAACTACAGATTTCAATTTTGGAGACTGATCTTTAATCACCATCAAAGCGTGTAGCGACCTATCGGTACCGCTAGATTGGGTATGCAACGAAGGGTACATAATGCTATAGTAAATTCTACACGTACTGTATTATGTGAATTCTTTGTCGTATCCTCTATCAAGCGGTACCATTGTGTTTGGTACCGATAAGTTGGAAGTCTCCATCTAAGCGCGTGCGCATCTTCTTTGATAATCGATTCCGGCTCAATTGGTGAAATTGTACACACTATGGTAATATTTTCTTTAGAAATGGCGGATGTATTTTCAATTTGGTAAAATGATTGTGATTGGTTGAAATATGTGACGTTTAATTTCCGCGGTTTTCTTCCAACCTCAACGGCTATAAGAACATTTCAAAACCGTTTTACTTCAATTCGGGTCATTAACTTTTACAATTCTTGTAATTTTTCTTCATTAGTTTAATTGGCTTTCTCATTCATGGTACATTGAGGTCTTCGATTATGTCTAAGTTTCCTACAGCGAAAATAAAACGTTTCAATGAGGTGGATGGTAAGTGTAATTTATGATTCATTATTGTTCCTCGATGGCCTACTTCTATCCAAAGCCAGAACCTAAAGTGTTAAAATCTTGTTTAGATAAAAATATTCCGCCTGTCGGAACATACGATATTACTAAGAAGATGGGAGAAAATGCTAGTTCTTTCGACAAAGCGGAACGCTTTAAAAAGCCTCTCGGTAGGATTATAAATTTTCCATATACATGTACATGGTACAGAATTTGTTGCGATCTTATAATTAATTTGACATGACTGTTTTGCAGATGTAACGGGTATTTCATTTTCTCAAGGAGGTCGTGTTCGGGTAATTTAACATACTGTACAACAAATAGTTTTCAACTATTTGTTGTAAGTTATATTATATTAAAATCTGTTTAATTTTAGTCCAAAGACAGTTTGTCAGATGTTAGTGTGCGTTCACGTTCCGACACACCGTCATCGACGCCGAGTAAAGATGAAAAAAAACAAGAAGTTAATGACGTTTTTTTTTTTTTTAAATTTATTATAACGTTCAGTTTTTTTTAAATAGATTCGATCAGCAAGGCGGATTGATTCATTGAGTTACGAACTGAAAGAATTGCAAAGCCGGATGGATTTAGTTGTGGCTGAAAATAATTATCTGAAACAAGCTAACGAAAACTTTTGCGCTAAGGTATTTAATTATTTTACGAAGTATTATAAAAACAATAAGTTTATTTCGATTATCTAGATTAATTCGTTTGAAAAGTCAGCATCTCGCAGTCAAACGGAGAATGGCAATGTCGAAGAATGCGTTTCTTTCGATTCTTCCAACTATAATCTGGAAAGGGAAAAGTCTTTGGAAGTTACGTGTTTAAGGAAAGAAATACGGTGTGTTAGAGAGGAATTGGAGTTTAAAGCAATAGAATTGGATGCGTAAGCGTTAACTGTTTATATTGTGTATTAATTTGCTATTTTTGTTATTTCTTTAAAAAGAATTGAAAACGGTACTCGAAAGGAAAACGATTTAAAGCAACAGCTACAGGAAGCAATAAGTATTCTAATCTCGGCTAAAACACTTTTAGGATAATTTAATATATATTTTTTTTGGTTTAGATGTTTTCAACAATTCAATTGAAGTAAATAAGTTTTTCATTGAAAGCAGAATTAATAAAGTTGGCGACAAAATTGTGATGGCAAGCGCGAAATTAAAAGAAGCGGAAATATTAAAATCTCATATTACAGAAGCAAAAGTTTGCCTATAATCAAGTTTTTTATTTAATATTTTTATTAATGTATTTGTACACGTTAAATTAGAGCGAGAATTTACGTTTAAAAGATAGATTACAAGTTGAGCTTAAAAATAATGAAGATAACTCTGGTTCAATCGAGGCTTTAACAAAAAAATTAGATATTATAGAGAATGAAAAAATGTTGTTGATTAAGAATCATGACATAGTCGTCGTAGATTTACAGCAACAAATTGGTAACTTAAATTTAAATTGCGTTAATGATTTTTTTTGTAATACTGTATTTTGTAAATTTCAGAAAATTTCCAAACTAATGAAAATAAATTAAAAACCAAATTGCAGAAAGAAATTGATTTACAGAAAGATATGAAGCAAAGTCTTGAATTAAAAAATGTATCTATTAATTTTAGTCATTGATTTTTTTTTTGTTTTTTTCTAATTTACTTTTTTTGTTATGTTTTAGGAAGAGCTTGTTCACTTGGAATTTCGTCTCCAAGATGACATTAAACGTGAGAAAGATTTGTCTGATGATTTAAATTCTTTGCGTCAAACACTACAGATTAATAGCGAAGAGGCTGAAAATATACGATGCGTAAATTCAGAGTTGTTGATACAGTTAAACGAAAGTAACGAAAAACATTCGCTCACTTTAAAAACGCTAGAAGGAATGAGTAAGAATTAAACTTTTTTTATTATTCAGTTTTTGAGGGTTTAATTTTTTTAGGGCAAACCATCGAATACCACAAAGTAACCGAAGTGGATTTGAATGATAGAATAAATAGAGAAATTTTGAATTGCGCTTCAGCAGAATTGGCTTTTTCTGTTGAATTAGAGAAACGAGAAAATGTTATTAGAGATTTGGAAATCGAAAAGGTTGTTGTGTATTCAAAACTATTTTGTTTTTTGGTTTTGTAATTAAACTTATTTGTTTATATAGGGAGAACAAATTCAAACAGAGAAAGTTTTAAGAAAAGAAGTTGAATTTTTACAACAGTCTTTAGTTGATATTAACAGCAAACTCGCAATTGCAAGGGAAGAAATTTCGACTTCAAACGGAAAAGACGTGGAAATTGAAAATTTAAAAATAAATCTTCTTGAAATGACTGTTCAACAAAACTACAATAAAGAGATCATTGATGATCTCTCCAATAATTTATCGCAAAAAGAAGAAGAGTTAATCCAGTTTCAAGATGTTATTTCTAAAAACCACCAATTGATGTCATTCCAGGATTCCTTGGTTCAAGGTATAACTTTACATGGCTTTACATTAACAATTTTAATTAGTTTATTTTTTTACTGTAGATCTTGAAAGTTGTCACGAGAAACTTTCGGCTGCTTGTCAAGCTAACGAAGAATTATTAAAAACAGTGGATAATCATAAAGTTAATATTTCTCAATTGGAGAATCATATCTGCGAGTTACTAAGCCAGAATTCTTCGTAAGTTAGATATACAGTACAGTATATTTTAATTATAATTGTGTGTAATAAATATTTAAAAAAAAAAAAATTTTAGGCAATTGTCAAATTTACTCAATTTAAAGGAGCGAGAAAATGAACTTTTGCTTCAAATTAGCGTCTTGGAAGATAAATTAAATTTTGTTCAACAGGACTCTGCAAAGTATGATGCTGCATTCGTTAAACCAAGATATATGTTAGGCTAATCAAAGATTTATATTTTCTTTTTCAGGTCTGTGAAGGAAGTTCGGCAAAAGCTGTTTAAAACTGAAAAAGAACTTAAGAGGTAAGATAGAACTTGTTTAAAGTTAGTATTGCCGATGTAGGTTATTTATAACAAAAGTTTATTTTCTTTTTTTCAGTTATCAAGAAAAGGAGAAAAATAGCGCGCATAATGAAACCTTAATGAAATTAACTTCTGATCACAAGGCCCAAATTACAGCAATGGCAGAAGAACAACAAAATTGTAAAGAAGAAATTCAAAAGTACGTAATTATCATAATTATACTATCGCAAGTAAAATAAAATATTTTATTGCGCTTATATCTTTTAGATGGCGATCACTTTACGAGCAGTTAAAAGAAAAAATTGCACCTTTTCAAGTATAATAATCTTTAGTTTTTATTGCCTTATTTTGAAATTAACTCTGTATATTATTTTATATTATTATATATATTATTTTCAGACTCAACTTGATGCGTACGAAATAGAAAAGCACGTCTTGGAAAGTAGTTCTAAAGAGGACAAGCATAAATTACAGAAAATGGGAGCTGAATTGGCAACTTTAGTTGGACATCATAATCAACGGCAAAGAATTCATTACGTTAATAAATTGAAAGATGACTGCTTCCATTTGAAAGAGGTTTTAGTAAAAAATTTATACTTTTAAATTATTATTTTTTGATTAAACCATTTACTTCAGGAAAATACGAAATTATGGGCCGAAGTACTGAAATTAAGGAAACAATTTGCTCATAGTACACCCTCTAAAGTCCGTAAATTTGATCCAAAGCAAGCATTTAAGCACGCTAAAGAAAATGAAAG
Organism: Polydesmus complanatus; assembly: GCA_034692225.1. Classification (NCBI taxonomy): domain Eukaryota; kingdom Metazoa; phylum Arthropoda; class Diplopoda; order Polydesmida; family Polydesmidae; genus Polydesmus; species Polydesmus complanatus. Next base: position 42,247 of record JAQGAZ010000700.1, read on the forward strand.
CATACCCTTAAAAGACAGTAAGAAATATTTTTAACTTAATTGTATAAATTAAATGACTAATGTTTCAATAATAGGTAACCGAAAGTAAAGATTTTTAGATCCGATTTCACAATTATTGTGTGTTCTAAATTCGTTTGTTTTATTTTGTCAATAATTTGTAAATCGTTTTTCATGTTTCCCGCTTTTTTTTACTTTTTATTATTATACTTTTTATCGCCAGGGGAGTTTAAAAATGGCGGCTTGCAAGTTACTATTGTGGCTTGTTTTGTCGAAATGAGTTTGGTTTATTGTTAGTGGCGGAAAACTCGAATAGATTCTTGGTTTCATAAATTTATGTAAAGAATTAAACGTTATTTTTTTGGCAATTAATTAATTGATTGCTGCGTTTTAATTATTTACAATCATGACTGGTTGGGAATTCAAACTAATTGATTGGAATTTAATGATCGAAAAATTAATAGATGAAGATGGTGTTTTTGTTGATAATTTATCTCTAATGTCATCTGACCTAGAGAGAGCCAGTTTTTGTTTTAGAAACTCCAAAATTCTGTAAGTTAATACAATATTACAATGCTTTATAAGAATGCTATACATTTTTAAATTTTATTTTAATTGAAGATCTGCTGTAAAAGATTGGAAAGTTTCAGCTGAAAAGTTTATGAAACATGAAGTTAAAGAAAAGTCTAAATCTGCAAGTTTAATGTTCAAGCAAAAAGGAAATGAAGCATTTGCTAAGAAACATTATTGCGATGCATTGGAATTTTATACTAAGGTACTGTCATAGGTATTATATTTAAATTTGAAAGAATTCGAGTTATCTAAATATTTTTTGCTTTGATCATTTTTTAATTGTTCATTCATTATACATTTATTTGCAGGCTATAATTTTCTCACCGCAATTGGATATTAGTGAAACAAATGAAAAGTTAGCCATACTTTTTTCTAATCGTTCAGCTACGTCATTTTACATGAGAAAATATGAAGTATGCTGGCGCAATTACTACTCTTAAGTATTATAAAGTTGTGTTTCTGTTTCCTAGAACTGTTTAGACGATGTTAATAATGCCTTGCGTTTATCTACAGCAAATAATTTAATATTTAAATTATTTGCTAGAAGAGCTAAATGCTATTTTAATATGGGAAAATATCAAGAATGCAATGAAGGTTCATAACACTGTACTTTACATTATTAATGCATGTATACATGCACAAAATTTAATTCAAATTTAATTTTTTTTTTAAGATATAAAAAATGTTTTGTGTTGTCAATCTAAAGGATTTCAAGATTTGAAAGACGATTATGGTTAGCAACTTGATAGTCTAATAAGAACGATAAAATAAAACCACACTAATAAAATTAATTTGTAGTTGATCGTGTTGTTCGAGAATCTCAAGATTTACTGCTTCAAGTTCATCAAAATTTGGATAATGATCAAGAAAAAGAATTTGAACACCTGATCAAAGATCGTATGCTTTCTGTTTCGTTTGGAAAAAATAAAAAAAGTAATTGTATGACTTCTGCGATGGACATGAATTATACTCCAAGTAAAGGACGTCATTTAATTGTAAGTTTTAAGGCAAAACTGTTAAATGTTTTGATTTTGGACCGCATTGTTTTTAGGCAAACCGGGATTTGAAGATCGGAGATATTCTGTTTGTAGAGAAACCATTTGCCGCTGTTTTATTACCAAACTTTAATGAAACAAATTGTCATCATTGTTTTGAGCCAATTAAAATTGCATTTCCGTTAGTATAAATATTATTATAAACATTTAATAGAACTACTTTTAAAGATTTATTTAAAATTTACAATTTTTTTAAAGATGTCGAAATTGCATCTCGGTTCGTTATTGTAGCTACAAATGCAGTAAAGATTCTCTTGAAGAATATCACGCTATTGAATGTCCATGGATAACAATTTTGCACAGAGTAAGTTATGTTTTAACAATACTTTAATTACGAAATAAGCGCAATGATTTTAATTCTAATTTTAATAATTCTTTTAATTTATTTTTAGACAGGAATTCTTCACTTAGTATTCAGAATTATTTTGAAAGCTGGTCTAAAGTTTATAATTGAAAACCAAGAAATATTGCCAACTTTTGAAAATGAAACGGATTTTTCAAATTTTTCAGATGCAAGATCTTTTCTTAGCTATTTTGGAGTTTATTCATTAGTTGCCAACTCTCAATGGGTCACGTCTAAAGATATGTTTTATTATTCAGTGGTAAGAGTTATTTGTATATAACATATTAACGAATTATTAATCGATAAATACCGTAAATTGAATTACAATTACTGCATTTAGTCGGCCGTGTTATTAACGATATTACTGGAAAAGAAGATATCAAGCGTCAGCACGGAAGAAAACTTTAAGTTATTTATTGGATCACTAATTTTGCGACACATTCAGCAATTAATTTGCAATGCTAATGCTATTACTGGAATTAAGTCCCACGCTGGAGATTTAAGAGTTGAAAATGAAGTACAAGAGCGTATTGCAACAGCTATCTATCCAACTGCTAGCTTAATGAATCACTCTTGTGAACCAAACATCATCAGCTGGTTGATATTATTACTTTTGATTTTATTAATGATTGTTACTTGTAATCTTAATTAATTTTTCTAATGTTAAGTTACTATGGTGAAACTTTGATAGTACGAGCTGCTAACAACATCAATATTCACGATGAGATATTCAATTGTTACGGTATAATCAATATTTTAAATTATTCAACGCGATTTTATTAGCATTTAAAAATTATAATTTTTTTAGGTCCACATTTTTTAAAGATGTCAAGAATTCAAAGACTTGAAGCTTTAAAACAACAGTATTATTTCACTTGTAAATGCCGTCATTGTGTCAATGATATTGAGAAAAATGTGTTTTCTAGGGTAGGGCTACACTAGGCTATAGCTATCGTTGTATTATTTGATCCTGTACTGTTGTGGGAATCCATTATAAATGTCGTCGTCAGATACACATTTATTAATTATTGTGGAAATTAACTTAACCAAATCCCCCTAGCTTATCCGAACCAAATCAAATCTATCGTTAATTACTAAATGTGCACTCCGGAACAAACTTTTTGATAATACCGTATCTGAAATTTTATGACTTTTGTAACCAATCCCTTAACTGCAGTTTCATTTGAAAATGGTTCCCCATAACAGAACCGTAACTGGAACTTATTTTTTTTAAATATAACTTTAAATGTAACAATTATTTTTATTTGTTTTTGTAAAATTGATGTTAAATATATAGGCTTTCAAGTGTGGTAATTGCTGTGGACCTGTTATGGAAAATAAAAAGTGCATAGATTGTGGAAAGATGTCAAAAGATTTAACCTTGGATGAAGTGAGAAGTCTTATTAATAAAATGCTGTATCGTATATGAACCATTATTATAATGATTATTATTTTGTTTTCTTTAGAAGTTTAATGAATCGTTGACATTATTTGCTGCAGCAAAATCATCATTTGAGAAAAATAAGATGAAAAGTAATCCTAAATCGAAAGGTAAAAAGAAAGTGACGAACCTACAAAAAAATTGAAAAGAAAAATATATTTAAGAAAATAAAGTATTTTATAGAATGTGAATTGGGGTGAAATTTGGCGCATAAAATTCAAAAGGTTTTGTTCAACCTCTATTAATTTATTTTTGATTACAATATTTAAAGCTGTGGGTTGTCGCATTCTTAATTTAAATTTTAAGTAATTGTAGGAATATTTATATTATCTACAAATATTTAATTATTATCTTTGACAGAAGCTTTGGAGTTGGTAGAAAAGTGTTTAGAAATGCAGAAAACCTTGTATAAATATCATTCTAATTTACTGTGCTCAATGGATTTAGCTGCTAAAATTTCAGCGGAAATGGGTAAGTTGTTTGATGATTTATAATAGCAAGTTACCAAATTGCTAAATTATTTCTTTATTAGGGAATTACGAAAAATGCGCAAAATTTCTTCGGCAAACAATAGTCGCAATTGAAGAAATTTATGGGTCTAATAGTATTGAACTTGCACATGAGTTACAAAAAATAACTGACGTTTTACTAAATCAAATTAACGAAACTGAATTTCAAACTCAAAACGTTAATTGTTTGCAATTGTAAGTTAACTTTTTTTTACATATAGTATATGTTAATAAGAATTTGTGTTTGTAGGTGTAATGAAGGATTGAAATATTCTAAAAAAGGTTTAGAAATACTGACTAATCTCTATGGGTCAGAACACGATTCCTTCAAACAATTGGCCCAAAAATATAATTATTTCAGCAAAGTAGAATTGATTTTGCAGGAATGTGCGAGGCCTTAATATTCTCCACGGAATATATTTATGGAACAGTCTGTAATAATGATTGAAATGTAATTGTCCATGGATACAAGGAAGTGATGTTCGAAAGAAACTATACTCGGACGACAAAGTAAGTGTGAGTTCTAGAGTACATGTATTATTTTATTATCTTTTTTATTTTTTAATCCTGCTATTTTACTGCGCGAGATGTGTTTCTGATGAAACTAATGGAATAATATAATATGATACTCTATACTGTACTGTATTTTTGAATATCCCTTAGTTTAGCATTAAAAATCAGAAATCCACAAAAAAACCAAGTGTGTTTGAAATTTTTTGAAAGTGACTTTTTAGATGTAAAATGACCTCAGGAGCACGATTCCGTGGTCCATAAGTCGCCATCTCATCGATTTGAGGCATTATTTAGGTTTTATCGACTTTAAGCTGAACTTTCACTCCGTCAGGGCACTTTTTTGAAACTTCTTGGTTGAATAACTTAAAAGAGACAGAATTGAAGGTCATTTACGGTGCTCAACTGCATATTAAGCTGTTAAGTTTAACCGCTTACGATTGGCAAGGTTTGCTTATAAATTTGAACTTTAAATTATGTTGTCTACTGTTATTGTACTTAATGAATTTTTGATTTTTTTTAAGCTGAATTCGGAAATTACTCTGCGGAAAAACATACTTGCGAATATTTGAAAGATTTTATTTTGTTTCCTGAGGTATTTATTTTAACTTATTTGAAATAGTTAATTTATTTTCTTTAATTGAAGTTTTAAGAGGTTTGACCTTTTTCTAGCTTTCTTAATATGTATTAGGCAAATTCAAGACTCCATTTAATTGAACAAGAAGATCAAAAAGTTACCGGTAAAAAATATGGTTAATTTTCTTTTTGAATATCGAATTTAACAGAACAACTCCATAAGTATTATTATTGAAAGCATACCAATTTAAATTCAAATAATCGTAGAAAACAAGAATTTAGAAATCGAACAAAGTTATTTAAATTTTAAAAATTTTATATAAACCTGATAATTATTATTCTGTTGGGCAACCGAAATGTATTTATAATTGTATCGTTTTATGCTTGGATTTGACACTCTATAATATCTTCTCACTCTCAAATTGTAATGTCAAACGCAAGATGGTGTATGGCTCACCTTCATGTACCGTCACTCAAGTGCACACTGAATTTTCGATAATTCTTTTTTTTTTTTTGAGTTCCCATGTTCGTTTTCTAATTCGTTTTTTTTTTTGTTTTTGTTTTAGTTTAAAGGATTGAGCCTGGATGAGTTGCAGAAGAGTACGGTTGATCTGGAGAATCAGCTGAAGGAGTTGGTGGCTTTCAACAGAGGGTTGGACTGAGAGATAGAGTAGCTCAAACCGGAATTCATTCAGCTCTACAAGTACACGTAGAGGGAGCAGTTCCAAACGTAATACGTAATATCAACTTCATTATCTTGATTTTATGTTAGTGAACGGATCACCGATTGATAAAAATTGAGCGGAACTTCTAGGATAATTTTATTAAAAAATTAACGACCTTTATATTAGATAATTTTAGAGACCGGACAACTCGTGAACAGTTCACTCACTTTTGTGAAATGACTCGATTGTGGATTTAAGAGCTTCAAAGTCAAAATGTCTAGGATTCAGAGCGAAAACTACAGTTTAACATGGCAATGAATTTAAGAGATTCAAGTCAAAGATTTCAAATGTGCAAAAGATTTTAGCTCAACAGTTTAAGGTCAATATGATCTATTTTAATATGGTTCCTAATATAATGGCTTTTTTTTTTTAGAAATGAAGTGGAATTTCTTTACAGGTTTTTTTTCAGGATTTATTTTCAGATTTTTTTTCTCAGGATTTATTTTCAGGTTTTTTTTTTCAGGGTTTATTTTCAGGTGTGCAAATTATTTCAACTCAACAGTAGAAGGTAAATATAATTTATTTTTATATGATTCTTAATGTCATGGCTATTTTTTTGTCATTTTCTGAAAAGCTTCAGCATCAGCTGCAGGATTCAGAGCGAAAACTACAGTTTAACATGTACAAAAGATTTTAACTCAACAGTTTAAGGTCAATATGATCTATTTTAATATGATTCCTAATATAATGGCTATTTTTTTTTTTTTGATTTTTTCAGAAAGGAAGTCGAATTTCTTTACAGGTTTTTTTTTTCAGGATTTATTTTCAGGTTTTTTTTTCAGGATTTATTTTCAGATTTTTTTTTTTCATGGTTTATTTTCAGGTGTGCAAATTATTTCAACTTAACAGTTTAAGGTAAATATAATTTATTTTTATATGATTCTTAATGTCATGGCTATTTTTTTGTCATTTTCTGAAAAGCTTCAGCA
>JAQGAZ010000701.1:0-48904 GCA_034692225.1 Polydesmus complanatus
GACAATTTGGGAAACCCAAAATAAAAATAATTAGACTAATGTATTTCAGGATTTAAATTTTATTCGCTCTCATCAGCAGTAGCCTACATACTGTGCAATAATTTTTATAAATACAGTAATGCGGTTTTCTTTCATTTTTGACCCGATAGAGTTTTAGAGTAAAAATTGGTACGATGGAGCTCTATCTTTTTAATTTAAATTAGTTTAACAATTTGATGTAAATTTTATTGTAATGTAAATATTATTATAAAAGGCTACAGTTTAAGCAGTTGAATAGAATTAAATGTTTGGCTGGGGTAATACAGTAGAGTGTTTTGAAAAACATTTCAAATTAAAATAAAAAAGAGTTTGACCCAGCAGGCCTATGTTGTTTTTACACAAAATAATATTTACTAGAACATAAAACTGTATAATATATTACTACGGTATATTTAATCAAATTATTATAATCGACGATTTTGCAAATGCTCCAATCATGTATCCGCGCAAGTCTTGTTCTAAAAATAAACTGGGTAAACCACCTTTGGGTAAACCCAGTAAATGCCGCAATACAGTCGTGAATTTTCGCAGAAGTGAAAGTACGCAGTACTGTACTGTAGTTTATAAAATTTGCGATAAAGTTTTTTATTTTATGACTTCCCTCTTCATTTATTTTGAATTTTTTTTTTAAATTAAGAAAATTGTCTGTAGGCTATTTTTAAGTATAGATACCGGGTACCGTGAAAGGTGTTATTAAAAAAATATTTCTTAAATTAATACCGTAGTTTCTTTTTCTAAATGTTTTACTGAAACATTTTTCAATATTTTATCCAACATATGAACTTCCACAAATTTCAGCGATCAAATTTCGGAAATTTCTAACGAATGATAAAATAATGACCTATACACTTTCAATTTAAAAATAATATAATGCCAATATCAAATTTATTTCTTTTTTTAGGCTATATAAAGATAAACCCTCAACAATTTTAAAACATAATTGCAAATGCAGTGTTTCTTGATTTTAATGAATTAACTCTTAAAGTTTTTAAATCAAATCTAATTTCCAATAATAAAAAAAAAGAAACCAGTACCTATCTTAAAAAAATAATTTTTAATTTTAACGATGACGACTGTTTTGAAATTTGTTATGATTGTTGCTATCGCTTGTATAGTTACTAATACATTCCTTCCAACTTCATCAGGTAAGAAAATTCTTTTTTTTTTTTTAAAGCCTACTCGAAGTTGGTTTTTTAAATATTATTAATTATTTTTAATGGTTACTGTATTAAGCTGCTCCATCGGACGATGGTTTGGTTCGCAACAAACGTTGGACGTGTGACGTAATTGGGTCCAGTTCATTGTGCGCCTTGCACTGCAAAGGACGTGGTTTCTATTCGGGATACTGCAGTAGAGGAATATGCAATTGCCAGTCTAGAAGGGGATAAAGTCTCGAAATAAATTGCATGCAGTTTCAATATTATTACTATATACAAGATATTTATGCCTACTTAGTAATGTAAATTACAATACGTTTTATTAAATCTGTAAAAATATTAATGGCTAATGTTATTTTATTTATTTAACATTGGGATCGATAGCTTTAACGCGTACATGTATTAACTGATATTGTATTACGTTTTCTCGGTCTGTAAAAATATTTTGAATATAAATGTAATACCTTAAAACTTGCTACAATATAAATTTTGAATAAGAATTGAGATACCATATTTTTTAAAAAAAAAACACAGGAGACAAAAAGCAATACTATTGTACTTTTTATTAAAGTCATTAAAGTCAATTGTGTTTTCTTTATTTTTTGTTAGCACGATTTCAAAATATTTTAAATATATTATTTATCGTACCTTTTAAACGTTGTTAAATGAACGTTAGGTAGAATATTAAATTAAGTTTTGTTGAATGCTTTGTCGCTTCACTCTCCACATTTTCCGGAAACAACCGGAAAGAAGATTAATCTCTATAAAAATTCAACAATAAAAGTAAAACTGCCAAAAGCTTTATTTAGTTGTGAATGAGTTGTTGATTTTGACACACGTTTGGAAATAAGAGCTTACGTGATTATATAAAGAAAGTGAATTTCCTATTATACCAGGTAAGGTCACGTCCTCAGGGCGGCACAATTCTCGAGGCGGCCAAGTGAACAAAAAAGCAAACATTATGCTTTTTTTAGGGGCGGCCAAACACTTGGGCTCAGGGCAAAAATCCGTCTCATAATAATATTATGTTAATGAATCCGGGGTTTTCGCCTCAAATCTATAAAATAGCAATGCTGCATCCATCTATTTCCTTTTTACGCTACAGTATATAAGTTATAACGCCGACACTTTTAAAACATAAATGCAACTGTGCATCTCTTGACTTTAATGAATTAATTCTTAATGTTTTTGAATCAAATTTAAGTTCCAATAAAAAGAATAAATTATTATTTGAAAATATAATAGTTATCATTTTTAATACGATGACGACTGTTTTGAAATTTGTTATGATTGTTGCTGTCGCTTGTATTGTTACTAATACCTTCCTTCCAATTTCATCAGGTAAGAAAATTATTTTTAAGTGGATTTAATCGTAGTTTTTTTAATTTTTTTTTTAAATTATCTTTAATATTTACTGTATTAAGCTGCTCCATCGGACGATGGTTTGGTTCGCGACAAACGTTGGACGTGTGACGTACTTGGGTCTCCATCATTGTGTGCTTTGCACTGCAAAGGACATGGTTCCTATTCAGGATACTGCGATAAAGGAATATGCAAATGCCAGTAAATGAATGGCTAAAGTTTTGAAATCAATAATTATAGTTTCAATTCTATGAACACAATTCGTTTTAAATTTGTAAAAAGGTTGTCTAATCCTATTACTGTATATTTCGAGATAATTTTTAACATTTATTTCAGCGGTTTTTTTCACTTTCTGTAAAAATATTTTGAATGGGAATTTAATTCATGTGCTTTAAACTTTAAAGCAAAAATAATAATAATAATTAAACACATGCGACGAAATAAATAGTTTTGAATAAGAATTGAGTCAATTTAATTTATATTTAAAAAAAAAAAAAAACGCACAAATTAAGAAGCGAAAATACAATATTATTTTTCATTTAAAACATAATTTACAGCTTTTGGTGTAGGTTAGCCTATTTATTTGCAGTTTGGTCTAAATACATGTAGGCCTACCGTACGGTACTTCGTCATTTTTTAGCACAATTTTAAAATACCGGCATTTTACATTAATTTTGTAATTGAATTTTTTAGCATTTAGATTTTTCAATCAAAAATCGAGACTAATTAACTTTTATTTTTTTATTTCAGCAAATTTTGTGTCTATTGTTTTCAAATAAATTTGCTTTAATTAAGTGATTTATTCTCCCCTCTCTTCCCCCTCCCTTCCTCCTCATTTTTAAATAGCCTACAAATAATTATAGGCCTGCCGGTAATAATTTTTCGAAAATTTATCATAATTCAATTCAATAAAAGATATTTTGCAGTTATTAAATAGTAAAAATTGTCTCTCTCTCCCTCCTTGCAATTACATGTACATGTACAGTAGTTATTTTTCGGATTGCCCTTTGAGAGGAAGGCGAGATCTGTTCCAGCATCCGGTGGTTCCTAAAATTACTGGATTGCCCTTGTGTATTCATGTTGAAAGGAGTTCGGTAGGCTGAACAGTTCTATTGTCATCATTAATAATAATTATTATTTTGATAATACGGTAATATTATTTAAATTTAGCCATTATTATATTTAATTATTAGTACATGATACAAGTTACATAAATGGCAACCGTATCTGGGTTAAAAAATAGTCCCATGTTGTTGGGCAAACTGGCACTTGTTACTGGTAAAGTAAATGAAAAATAAAATCTATCCTTGATAAAATGATGAGGTTTACGTGCAAGTTGAGAAAGTTTTTTTTTTTGTAATTATTTGTGATTATTAGGAGGTGGAAGTGGAATCGGTCAAGCTGTATGTCAAGCATTTGCACGTGAAGGAGCGAAAGTGATTGTAACGGATATCAATGTAGGATCAGCGAAAGACACCGCTATGGCTCTCTTGGGTGCGACACTTGATTGTTCTTTTAATTGCTTTAAAGATTTACAAAATGTCATGAGTGATTTATAAATAGTTGGATAACTTATTAAGCGCAGGGGATTCACACACTTGGTTTGAAGTTGATGTTGGAAATTCTCAATCGGTTTCTACTTTGATGAAAGATGTGCTGAACAAATACAGTCAAGCTCCATCGGTGGCTGTCAATTGTGCTGGGATTACTCGTGATAAACTCTTGCTCAGAATGGACGAATCTAGTTTTGATGAAGTCATAAGAGTAAATTTAAAGGTAAAGGGCGAAAAGATTAATTCGCAAATACATGTATTAAGTTATCTTTAATAATTTATAATAATTAAGGGCACTTTTTTAATTAACCAAGCCATTGGAGATGCAATGGTTAAGCAAAACGTTAAGAACGGTTCCATAATCAACATTTCAAGTATTGTAGCTAAGGTAATCGTATTAAAATGTGTATTATGTTAATTTCTAAAGAGATTATGTGTTGATTTAAGTGTGGAAATATTGGACAAGTGAATTATGCTGCTTCAAAAGCAGGGGTTAAAGGTATGACGAAAACAACAGCTAAAGAATTAGCCAGGTACGAAGTAATATTTCTTTAAAGTAGGCTATTTAACAAAGTAGTTAACTTAATTTTATAGGTACGGGATTCGTTGCAATGCTATTTTGCCAGGCTTTATTCAAACTCCAATGATCGAAACAGTCCCTGAAAAAGTCATCGAATCATTTAAGCAAAATATCCCGCTCGGAAGATTAGGAAAACCAGAAGGTTAAAAAGTATATTTTTTTTTCTAAACTTGATTTGTTCTTAAATATTTATTTTTGTTTTTATACATTTCTTTTAAGAAATTGCTGATACTTGCGTATTTTTAGCATCTGATAAAAGTAGTTACATAACTGGAACTGCGATAGAAGTTGCAGGTATTAATAGAATAATAGTTTAGTCGTTTGTTTTCCTACAATATTATCATTCTAAATGAAGCATTTCGTAATTTAGCAATTTCGTTTTCTAAAATAAACTTAATTTAATCGTTCTAAAATCTTTTATTTTACAGGTGGTCTCTTAATTTAATTTTTCAATAAAATGGAGGAATTTTACTAGTAAAGACTTAAGTTCATGTACAGAAAATTATCAATTAAACAAATTAATTACTATTTATTCGGAACAAAGTAAGATGATTATTCTTGACATTTTTTTTTTTTTCTGGTTAAAAATAAGTTACATTAATTTGTAAATTATTTCGGTATGAATTTGGGTTGCTGGTGACAGCTTTTTGGTTTATTGGAGCAGTGGCATTCCCCTTGTTGACATCGGCTTCTGACAAATCCTTGGGCGAAGCATAATTGGTTGCACCATATGTTGTGATTGAACAAACACGGTCCGACTGGAGGAACGCCAACTAATAAACAAACATTTTGTGAAAATAAAGCTTTAAATGAACAATATTAATTTTGATAATTATTAATTAACTTACCTAATTTTACCCAGGTTTCATCGTCAGTCGGTTTTATTGTGCCAGATTTAGGAAAATAAGTTAAGTCTTTTGCTGTTTGAAACAAGCGAAACGCCCAAACTTCATTAAATAAAACACAAATAAAAACATAAACTTTAATTTTCATTTTCTTAATATTCATGAAAATTGAAAGACTTTCCAAAAGTTTAAGAATAAGAATCTTTGTGTGATAGTTTGTCATTTAAACTGAAGAAAATTAATCCGAGGTTTAGTCTCAATGACAGCAAGGCTTCGTGTAACTAAACCTGTTAAGAGTTTACGTAAATTGTCTCATTTTACGTGTGGAGTTTATGTTTTTTCATAATAGGATAATATTGCAAGGGGAAATTAGTTTTCAAATGACCAAGTGGTTGTGAAAAGATTTTCTTTAAATGTGAATTTAAAAGCGCACTTTCAATGTTTTATTCAGTTAGTTTTTTTTAAAGATAATTTTTGAAATGTTATCTTTTAGGTTTTAATATTACTGTATTATTATTAATAATTATGTATTGGTACTGAAATTATTTTTTGTTAAGCTTCAGTTACTTTTAAATTTTAAATATCGCGCTTAATTTGGCCAGTGAGCGCGACATCTAGCGATGATTAACCGAAGTAACATTAAATCAGCTGATTTTTAAATTTCATCTTTCATCAGGACTTCTGAATGAGATTCAAATTAAACTATTATCAATATGCTTCAACAATCGCGTTATTTAAGATTATTTTACTACAAATGTTGTTGCAATACAAGTGTACAGATGGCGGTAAGATTTATTTGTAAAGGAGATAATTATTTAAGGAATACCTATACTTGTAAATTGCCAAAAAGTTCAGCATTCACATTACCAGCTACCGGTAGTTTTGTACGTAAGTATGCTTTTGTTCATTAATTTATAATACCGTATTCATTAGACTTAAATTGCCAATTATTATTAGGTAAATTTAATTCGTTTACTTGGAGGAGCCATACTTGTGGTGAATTGACGGATGAAAATATTGGACAAAAGGTTACGTTATGCGGTTGGCTACAATTTAAAAGAACTGATAAATTTGTAGTAATTCGTGATGGGTACGGTCGTACCCAATTAATGTTTGAGTCTGATTCGCCGTTTTTAAATGTTGTGGATGATGCTCCACTCGAGAGCGTTATTCAAGCTACCGGCGTCGTACAAAAAAGACCACCTGGTCAAGAATCTAAAGTGAGTGAGCTTTCTTTATTAAGATAAATTAAAAAGAATTATTTTGTTAATTATGTTTTTCATATTTTTAGCAAATGAAGAGTGGTGAAATTGAAGTTTTAGTCAAAGATTTTTGTGTTTTAAATAAAAGTTTGCCAAATCTACCTTTTCTTCCACGAGATTACTTGAAGGTCTGGTCATTTATAATATTTTCTTGAAAAATTCGTATTTTAACTTCTTGTTTTTTTTTTAGGTAAACGAGCATCATCGATTGAAGTTTAGATATATCGATCTTCGAAGTGAACGTCTGCAAAAGAACTTGAGACTTCGGTCGGAATTTGTAATGAACGTAAGAGAATTTTTAATAAAACAGCACGGATTTATCGACGTAGAAACTCCGTCGTTATTTCGGAAAACACCTGGAGTACGTTCTACTTATAATTCAGTTAATCTGTTAATGCAATGTACAGTACAATAAATTTATTAACTTTTAGGGAGCGAAAGAATATGTAGTTCCTACTCAATCTCCAGGACTGTTTTATGCTTTAACTCAAAGCCCGCAACAGGTGAAATGTTTATGCAACTGCTATAAAAATTGTTTGAAAAGTGTTATTTTATTTAATTAGATTTTTTAATAGTTTAAACAACTTTTAATGGTAGGAGGATTGGACAGGTATTTTCAAATTGCGAGGTGCTACAGGGATGAAGGAGCCAGACCCGATCGACAACCTGAATTTACACAAGTATGAAGATTTATGCTGTTAATGTAAAGTTGGTTGACTTTAATTGAATTTTTTATTTTTCAGGTTGATATAGAAATGTCATTTGTTACTGCTGATGGAATCATGTCGCTAATTGAGGAAATGTTAGTTTCATGTTGGCCAGAACATTTACCTAAAATTAAAGCTCCTTTCCCACGAATGTCTTATTTTGAAGCCATGCATAATTATGGCAGTGATAAACCAGATACGACTTTTGAAATGAAGGTTCATCATCAATTACTGTATATTAAAAATAATTATTTTAAATATATTTAAAGTTTATTGTTTTAATTTCCAGCTTTTAGATGCCCCAGATGGTTTAAAAAGCTATGCTGCAGATTATTTTGTGAAAGCTTTAGTAGTGCCACAATTTGCCGATAAATGCTCCAGACGAATTCAAGAACAGTTTTCTTTGACTGCGAAAGAGAATTCAGTGGTAACCCATAATAATTTATTGATTGTTTGGTTTTATCTTTATTTTTTTGAATATTTCATAGAATGTAGATTTCATTAAAATTGATAAAAATTGCCAATGGAACACTTCGAGATCTGCTTTAAAAACTTTAGATGATAATATTAAGGCAGATATTAACAACTTTTTTAAACTTCAGCCGAACGACATTTTAGTACTAAGTTTTGGAGAAGAAGAGAAAGTGGTAATGTTGGGATCATAAATTGTAAAAAAACCAATTATTATTTTGAGAATTAATTTTAGTTGGTTCATCTCGGAAGATTACGACTAGAGTTGGCAAAGATGTTAAGAGAACAAGGTGAAAATTGTTGAAAAAATATCTTATAGTTAACTAATAATATAACGCTGCAATTATTAGGTTTGACAATTGGGAATCCTGATGCACAAAATTTATTATGGATAACAGATTTTCCTTTATTTTTAAAAAATGATGAAGGTACTTTGAGCAAAATTCCTGGAAAATGAATTTTACTTAATTTGATATTACTGTATTTTAAAATAGACAAATTAGAGTCGACGCATCATCCATTTACGGCAGCTCATCCTGATGATGAGCATCTAATTTACAGCCATCCTGAAAAAGTATGTTATAGTTAAATAACTATTTTAATTTTTACTCAAATGTTATTCTCTGGAAGGTGAGAGGATTGCATTATGATTTAGTACTAAATGGAGCTGAAGTTGGAGGGGGCTCTATACGGATTCACAATGCTGAAATGCAAAAATATGTTTTAAATGAAATACTTAAGGTAAAATATAATCATGATGAATTGTCATTAATTATTAAATTACATGTGTATTTAATTAGGAGAATCCAAGCGAATTATTTCATCTTATTTCGGCATTAGAATGTGGCAGTCCACCTCATGGAGGTATTGCATTAGGTAATTCAATAAAATTGTTGCCAGAATATGTGATCATAGTTTTAAGAAAAGTATGTTTCGGGAATCTTTATAGGACTTGATCGACTTATTACAATCTTTTGTAAAGCACCCAGCATAAGGGATGTAATCGCCTTTCCCAAGTCTGTTGATGGTAAAGACGTTATGGGGGAAGCGCCTGCTCCTATATCAGATTCCGATCGAGCCTTATATCATATTAAATAAATATTTTTATTAAATAAGTTTTAGTTACTTTAAAATTGCAATATTATTTATTTTATTAAAAAAAATTTTTTATGGTAAAAAAAAATAAATAAATCGCCAACCAACTTTTTATCACGTGACTAGCGAGCGCCATTATAAGAAATGTCCTTAATTTCGACTTGAGATTAGCGAGTAGGGCTAGTAGCGAGCTAGAAAAAGTAACTATTGGCACGTTGTAGTTTTGGCGGGTAATCTCTGCTAAGTGTATTCTGCTACAAAAGTTTTTCGCTTGTTTTTCGTGCTGCGAACATTTCGTTTTCTTTCAAGGTAAGAATTGAAATAACTTGACATTTTTATAATTATTATTCATAATGAAATTACTCATAAATATAAGATCAATATCAGAGTAGTTTGAATATTAAAATTTATATCGAGTATTTGAAAAATGTATTTTGATTAGACGAGCGTAAGATTAACGAGTTATGAAGCCCGCATTTACAGTAGGTTACTGTAGGATTTATTATTTTGCATTTGGGTACTCAATTGTATTTCATTATACATAGTATATTTTGTTCTGCGAATGCGATGCAAATAAATGTACCCTGTTTAAAATAATTAATTTTAAACTGCAGTACAGTATTTACTTTTAACATCAACCGTAATCACACGCCACATTTTTCATTTCCTCGCCTCCACCTGTTCTAATAACTACTGTAATACCAAATTTAACTTTTCTATTTATTATACATGTACTTAAATAAACTAATCTCAATTTATATTTTTAGATCTTTATAAAGAAGTTTTGGCTTGTGTATTCGCGAAACAATGCAAGTGCAAACGGTAAAAGTAACAGTTTTTGGTCAGTGACTCGGTCTACCGCGTAGTGGTTTGTGCACGCGATTCAAAATGTTTCATCAATTTTCAGTGGTAAGCAAAAAAAAAGTTACGAGTATTATGTTTTTCTTCTTAGTCTTAAAATGTTTTACTTGTGCATATAAATGTTGGAAACAGATGTAAGTTACAGAGTTCGAGTTCGTAATTTAATTACATTTTTATCAATTTGGGGCGTCGTCCAATATGTACGTAAAGACTTTCATATTAATTAGAACTTGTTGATTCCAAAATGACGTTTGGTGAAATAATCTAGCTATTAACTCGCAAATAAATCACCAATTTATCAAGGAGATGTGCAAAGAAAGGCAAAGTTTTTGGGCTTGTTTTTTTTTAAACTGTAACTGGAAACATTGAGGTGTATATTAAAGCGAATAGGATTTTGGAAGGAGGGGGTCCAGTGTCACTTGATTGTCCGACCGAAGGAGCCGCGTGCCGCTGACAGCAAATCGATTTTTGTAGTTAATCCATTTGTGAAGCGGGACAAAATGAAGGAGAAACGATATTTGAGTGGATTGAATGGGTGTGTTGTCACTTTAATTTCCTGCTCTTATATCAGCTATGTACACACATTTATACGTATTAACTCTCAAGGTGGAACCTGATATTATGATGGATTGCGGACTTAGCTCGGGGTGGACAATATGCGTGTGAAAAATGTTAGATGGCTAAGCGAATCGGCGAAAGTATTAAAGAAAGTGATATTATTCTATATAAAGTCATTCTAGCTTTTAATATTATGTCACTGAAAAAGAAATATCTGATACGGTTTAACGTAGTTACACTTTCACTTAAGAAATTCTTATTACTCAGAAGCAACATTTTGGCAAAAACAGGTTGAATTGATTGAAACAAATTCCAGAAGTTCAATTTTAGACTTTTAGCGTATTTATTTATAAATTTTAATTTTAGGCCAGGCTTTAAATCCAAGAAGGAACTGTTTCAAAGATATCAAAGCGATTTTACAATCAATTATTTAGCTCATTAAAGTAAACTTCGCTTATCTGACTCCTCTAGGATCGTGTGCTTGACGGATAATAGAATAAACTGCTTAAGTTGTTCTCAAATTTAATTACAGTTATGTATTTTGCAAATTCACATAATTATTCAGTTTATTAATTTAGTATCGGTATGCAAAATTATCTGTTAAATGTGCCGATTTTTTTTTCTCTCTCATTAAGAATGGTAAACAAATTATTCTGAATTTTTTTGAAATTCAGGATTTACAGTAACTTGGTACAAATAACCTTTTTTTTAAAAAAAAAATTTGAAGTTTTGAAATTTCTTTATTTCTACTCCTCTAGTAATGAAGTTCGCATTTATATTCTAAATATAATATTTGCTTCAATTAGATAAATAATACATTAGCATTCTATTAGTGGCTGATGGTTTTCAGAGGCAAATCGAACACAGATATTTGTAACTTTGCGGTACGCTCGAATATTATATTATCGTAAATTCGAAGATCAGAAACCATAATTATTAATGAAATGAAGTACAGGTATTGACGATGTCAACATGTTGTGGCTGAAAATTTCCTTTAACTCTCTTTGATTAGAGCGTTTTGTAAAAGGCGTTTGAGGACATCAATTTCATGCTTTGCTTTTTCATTTAATGTCTAGTAAGTACAGTACATGTACATTGATTAGAAATTGACGGTTTCTTATGTACACACCGAGCAATGTTTATTTGTCTAGCAGTGGCACAGTCGTTGTAGTCGTTTTGTACTCGAATGCTTTCCAATATACTGTACGGTACATTCGGCTTTTGTGTATCACGCAGGGTTGATGGGGAAGTTCCGATAGGACTCGTTCGGATGAGGATCCATGAGGTGGGAGGAGGAAATGTTTATCTGTGAAAGTTAAAGCGCGCCAATGTTGACATTTATATATATAAACGTGCTTTAATCATTCTGATTGTATTTCACTATGTTTTCATTTATGAATCAGCAAAGGAAATCTATGTTGACATAAACGCCATTGATTTGGCGACAACTCGTGTGTTGGGGCTCGGGTATATTAACGGTAGTTCGACACACGACCTCTTTTGTCGACTTGGGTTCCGAATCGCCAATCTAAACATTACTGCGGCTGGGTTGTATTTTACTTGGCACGAGTACCCCCATTCCTTGCGTTGGGGGTACCGTGACACGCGCTCAACATCGATATTCAGGTAAACATCGGACGTCCAAACACGCACCGGATGGAAATGCTCCAGCGTTTTTGGGGGTGGGATATATGTACAGTAAGAGGGCGGTGGGGGAGGGGGGTTGAGGATAAGAAAGAAAACGGTTGAACCTGTCGACACACAAACCACGCTCACTTTTCGAATCTCAATCATGCGATTTCTCGTGTGCAGTACGAGCTTTGTGTTTAAATGTCAGATGTCATTTCAACATGCTTCTCTCTACTCCTCCTACCTTTCGTGTTAAAATCGGATTGAATCGAAGTTCACACGCTCTCCTCTTCCCTCCCCCGTACCTTTTTATTATATATTTTTAATAATTCCATATCTTGATTTCCATTTCAATCAAATTCATTTCAAACTCAATTTCCGTTTCTGTCTATCGTGTTTCTCTCTTTCTCATCTATTAGTGGATTAATTCTGTAACAACTCTTTTACCGAAAACATTCATTAAGGATAATTACAGTACCGGTATTATTTTTTTTTTTACTTTGAGCATTTGATTTTTTTTATCGCAAACCAAAAATCGATTTTGTTCATTTTAATAATTGAGGTTTCTAACTACAGTACAAATTAGTTAAGATGATTTTAGCTTTCTCGTGAAATTGAATTAACGAATTATTCTAGAATACAGAATGTTATAGAACGTTTAAATTTTACATGTGAGCTTAACACAATTTAGCGGTTTTTTAAAAAAAAATTTAAATGAAAGTTTTAGATTAATTCAATATAGTGAATCACTGAATTTCTTGAGAGTGGAATGACTAGTTTTTTATCGATCTAACCACATCATTAAAACACGTTCACGTAGGTTTTGAGAGTGAAGGAATGTAATCCGGGTCATATTAAAAATGAAACCGACTCACCACGAATTCTTTTTGTTTAAATAACCGAAAATCTTAGTTTTTAAAAGAAGGTTTACTCAGTTAATTTATGAGGAGTGCTCTGGATTTGAATATTGTCGATTTAATACTTGACTAGATTTTTTTAACGGATTCTGCAAAGAAGTTTTTTTATTATTATTATTTTTAAAAATGCGAGTTCAAAAACATTGTATTTTTTTTTTTTTTTTTTAAAAAAAGAATAAATAAACGTCAATATTTTATGCATTTATTTAATATTTTTCAAGATAATGTTTATCGATCAATTTGTAAGAAACTTAGGCCTATTATTAAAAGATTGAAAGTTTTAAAAGACCATTACCAACATTTTTTTTGTTTGATTGAATTTTGGTATTGTTGGTTGATAACCGTTATTATTTCGAAAAACAATGGCTTTTTGTTTTGTTTGTCATTTTTTACAAAGTCGGTAAATCGATTTTTTCTTCTCGCTTCTCCACCCACATTTTTCTTTTTACTCTACAATCAAAATGCAGTGTGGACATAATAGAACTAAACATATTTTTATGTTAAAATTGCCATTTTTTTTTTTTTTTTGAAGTCTTTGCTTTCACTTTTACTGTGTATCATTTATTTTGTAAGTTGATTTCGTGTGTTTTATTTTTTTTTTTCTTCTGGAAGATATCTACGTTTATGTATATTATTATTATTTTTATTTCACTTGTTTCCCTAATAATTTGAGCGACAATAAATTCGATATTTTCTTTTAACGCGGGATATATCACTTTTAGTGATTACGTTTCGCGGGTTGTCATGACGACGATTTTTGCCAAAAGACGACAACAAAATTCGGGATTGGTGGACGACTGAAAATTTCCTTCAATTCAATCATGAAAAATGTTGCTGTTTTTTTTTTCTTTTTTTTTTTTTTATCGAGATACAACATACGTGTACGTATGCAGGTGTTTTGGCGTGTTATTTTCATGCAATTATTAGATGTGGGTGGAAGGGGTGAATGATATAATTGTGCGGGGAAATTTGTTTACAAGGTGTTTTTTTGGTGAATATTGAATTTGGAGAATGTGATTACGCATGCGCGAAGGCGTGCGACATAAAAAAAAAACCTTTCTTGTAATTGACGGGCGATTTTAATTAATGGTGCTTTAATTAAATAACTTAATTTAAATCTATATCAAGCTGGTTGTGCAACCCAGTTATTGGAAATCAATAGCAGAACGTTTCCGACAGGAACGCTTTTCCCAGGATTGCTTTCTAATCTCGACTTAAAAAGAAGTGAAAAGTCAGAGTTATTCTATTTAAGGTTTTTTGACCATTTTTATTAATAAAGATTATTAAATGATTCTTTAAAAAAAAAACTTTGCAATGGAATTAAAATCACTTAAATGAGAAGTTTTGGTTATTTAAATACTGCACATGTATTATTAGGGCATCAATAAAGTTTTAAATTTAATTGCGCTTTAATTGTTCATGCTAACGCATTTAATTTTTTCAGGGCTTATATTTTAAGCCTAGATTTTAATTTCAAATACGCAACAGATTTAAAAAATATTTTGATTTTCTAAGTGCAATTGCAAATTATTTCATGATTTGCCACAAACATTTTGTCAAGATGAACCGAGTTTACAAAAAATTATTTTCTCAAGCAAAAGAAGCGAGGGAGGGTAAGCACTATCGTAGCGAGACCGGGAAAAGAGAGAATTTATTTGTTCTTTTTACTATATAATGGTTTCTTTTTAAAAAAAAAATGGCCTAAACACAAGTAAAAATAAAATTACTTTACGTATAAATCAACATTAAAACGTATTGTACTCTCTCTGCCTTTCACTCTCAACACCCTTAAAAGGGTTTTTTTTTGTTTCCGCTACTGATTTTATGTATATTTTTTAATGAAATTATTCAGTTACAAATTAATGGTGCCTACATTTAGGCTTACTTGTTAAGCCTTTGATATTCAATGTGTAATTCAACTTGTGTATGCCGTATACATGTTTATTACGTCATTTCGACCTTGGCATTGTGGGTTTTCTTTTACTGTATTCCGATAATATTTTTTTTAGGATTATCTGTCGAAAGATGATCTTTTCCGGAATATAGAATCTTTTTTTTTTTTTTTACGCTTGCCATATTTACCGCTTAAGGAACCGCGAATAAACACTTCGTTAGTGTTTGTATTTGTTGTCATGTTTGGTTAAAAATGTTCAAACTTTGTGAAGTTGTACATATTTAAATTGGTTTTCTGGTTTAGTTCGGTTTCGTATTTTAATTATTAAGCAGTACCGGTAGGGAGTTGTTATAAATCAACGATGAGTTTGGTTTAGTCTCCGGAGTGAATATCAATCACAGAGGTAAAAAAAAAAAGTTTGGTTGTAAATTAAACGGGAAATGTTTTTTTGAGATAGAGGTTGTTGTCATTTAACATTCAAATAATCAGCGTGTGCTGAGCCACAAGTGTGAATCTGCTGGGACGTAACGAGGAAGGAGAAGCGTTGAGGTCGGGGAGGGGGTTCCATTGCGGAATTAATCTTGTTCCGGGGATCTTTTGATTTCTTCCTCCCCCCGCTGACAAAAAAGCTGTTTCAGTATTTTTAATGTTTGTTTGCGAATATTTAAATGTGATATCACGTGATCGAAAAAAAAAAAAGGTTAATTGGCTTACATATTTTATGAAATGGATACAAATATTGTGCAATAAATTTGCTTTTAAATTTTTTTTTTATTGCAAATTTATAAAGTGATAGATGCTCCTATTCAAATGCTATTATTCAAATTACTATTTTATCAGTGGAAAATTTGCGCATAACACAATTTTGATAAATTTTTTTTAGATATTAAAAAATTGATGAAAAAAATTTGGTTTATTAAACTCTTTTGATGAAAAATATTTTCTTTATGGTTAGATTATAGTTTATACGTGCATTTCATTTTCGCAAAAAAATCTTGCGCTAAGTTAACTAAAAGATACACCCAGATTTTGCTTTTAATCATTTCGCTAGTGCATCATTCCCAATTACCATCAGATCCCGTTTTACGTTTTTTTTTTATCTCGTTATTTGGGTTTCGCATCTTTTCCAGTTTAAAACCCTTTCAAAAAAAACTTATTAACTTTTCTAAGAATGAAAGGTACGTTTTTCAAAGTTTTTTTTTTATGCATCCCACATTATTAATGTTTTTTGTAATTTTTACACTATTTTTATTGGAGGGAATATTTAAATTTGTTGGCCGAAAATGGTAGCACGATAACGTATCTTCGGATTATTACATGCTTTCTTGTTGGAAATTATGATTCACTTTGCATTATTTGGCTTTGCATTGCATCTGTTGGAAACGTATCTATGATGGAAAGCTACGAGTCTTGATGTATTTGAAAAACGAAGGAAAAATACAGTGTATGAAAAGTTTCACAAATTAAATTTTGATTCGCGTAAATAAGGGAATAGGTATCAAAAAAAAAAAAAATCAATTTGTGTTCATAGAACTCACGTACACTGTAATTGGAGGATTAAGTATAAGTAAAATGAATAATTAAAGCATTTAATTCAATATAGCGATTATTTTATTTTATTGATTTTGTTCTCAAATAATAAATATATT
The DNA here is from genome assembly GCA_034692225.1 of Polydesmus complanatus. NCBI lineage: Eukaryota > Metazoa > Arthropoda > Diplopoda > Polydesmida > Polydesmidae > Polydesmus > Polydesmus complanatus. The sequence goes on from JAQGAZ010000701.1 coordinate 16,580, forward strand.
ATTTTATAAAATTATATATTAAATAATAAATATATATTTTATAAAATGTCAGAATTGAAATAAAAGTATTTAATTTTTTTTTATTTATTGAAAAATTAAATCAATGGATTTTATTTTTACTCAGAATTTTTTTTTTGCAATTTATTTTACTCTTCCTGCAATTATTCTTGTATCTAGTTCTGCAATAAGAATTTTAGAAAAAAAAAATCCGATGGAAAATTTAGGAAATAATTTTTCAAATATAAATTATTTAAATCTACTATCATAAAAAAAATTCACATTTAACAGACCTGTTTTTTATTTTCTTTTAAGGGAAAATGTTTATCGAGAAAAACTGGCAACAAGTTTTATGATTTAAGCGTACGTTGAATGTTTTCCCACATTTTTCATTGAACGTAATCGTATTTTTTGAGGATATTGTAATCGAAAATAATACAAATTTCTCTATATTTTTGGGGCTATTGAAAATATATCACTCCACTATTGATGATAGTTTATAGTTGATCGCAGAATATAGCGATCATATAAAGCCTTCAGCCACCTACCGTTTCGAAAAAGCACTAACCTCTCAAGCTTTTTTTTATTATTATTATTATTATTTTTTATAATACAATATTTATTGCTGGTTTTTCGAGTTGAAGCCATGATTTATTCAGTGTTGTTCAAATTTAGGAAAAGTAAAAATGAATAAATAAAAACGAGTCACATAAACACGCGCCAGCTGTTTACATTCTGCTAATTTTTTTTTCTTTAGTTGATTTTTTTTTTGTCAGTACGTATCAAATCTATTCACTTGACTAACACTGTTCTCTGGCGCAGGCGTCATTACGCTCTTTTTGTGTCTTTAACAATGGAACGTCGCATGTCATCCTCACACAAACATCGTTTATACTCTGACTCCTTGAAAAACAGTTCCTATTTTTTTTTTTCCACATTTCAGAGAATTTTATTTTTGTTTTGATGACGTTTACATTTTTTTTTTTGCGATCAACAAATCACATGAATTCAATTTTTTTTTTATTTGTACAAGTTCCAACGATTACTCAAAAGAAAATGTTTTGGTAAACTTAATTTATTGTATAATTTTATTTTTTACAATATTACTGAAGCAAATATAATAAAGTTTATTAATAACATTAAAACTATTTTTCTCTCTCGGTCGTTGAAATATCATTGCGATTATTATTACGAAAACAATTTTTTTTCCTCGTTCGAGATTGGTATGGTATAATTATTTTTATGATCGCAACATAGTTTTTTTTACATTTTATTTTTAAACAAATATATAGGGGTTTTTTTTATTATTATTTTATATATTTTTAAAAAAAAAAGAAAAAAAACATTTTTAATAAATTAAATGTCATTTTTTTTTGTTGTTGTTGAAATGTTAATGTTAAATCGATCGCAACTCCGACGTTGTTTTTATCGATCATTAGTATTAATAATAATGAAAACAAAAATCTCATATATAATGTATTTTTAAATACAAGTAGATTGTGTCGGATCGTGACAATATCGTGATATAAGATTACTTTTTTTTCTCTCTCTCTAGGACTAAAAGTGCGAAATCAAATAGTATTGAAAATATTATATATAAAGTGAAAGATGAATAGCAATAACCTTAAAAATGAGTAATGATCGATTAATAATCAATAAAGATAAATAACATTCGGACGGAATTATTTGTTTTTTTTTTTTACATACAAGCCTAATGAAGGGTATGATACAGTAACGTTATCTTTTGTGCGTAACGATTATAATATCAACAATAATCAACTTTTTTTTAAAAACCGTTATAACATCGTATTTATACACAATTATCTTAGGTTTTTTGGATTAACAGCTTTGTAATTCTTTGGTAATTAATAGTCGCAATTTAAATGCATTTTTTTAAAAAATATATATCAACAAGTAGAGACTTACATCATAATCAATACAATATTTAAATGTAGGCGTGTGAATTCAGGTAGAAAAGTTTCGAAAATAAAATTTAAATAATTTTTTACCTGTTTCCAAACAGATATCACAATTAATGAGAACCGGATTTTGGTCTTTGGTCAAGTTATCTTTTTTTTTGTTTTTTTTTTTTATTGTAAATGTATAGGAAAACGTAACAAGGGAGGAGTACTAGATTTTATAGAAGGTTTGTTATTTGAAAAAAAAAAAATTGATAAAATTAGCTTAGGCTACATTGATTAGACTTGTTTATTATTTGATACTGTATAATTATGCAAATACCGTACATATTTTTAATAATTTGAAAACTACTGTACAGTACTGTAATGGTAGGTTTAAGATTCTTAAAAAATCGAACCCGAATTTTGACAATGTATTAGGATCAAAAATGTATTTACAATTTTGTGGTTTATTTTTTCGTCGATAATAAATATTTCTTTTTTTAAAAAAAAAAAAAAAAAAAGATTTAATTGCTTCTCAAGTTTAATATAAATTAATTTAAACATGGAGATCAAAAAATGTGTCTGTTATTATAAATTAATGTTTACATGTAAAATCTTTGGGAAACGTGAAAGAGCTGTTTGTTATTTACTAAAAATTGCACTATATACAGCACCGTAGTTATTGAATGCTACGGTGAATCTATAACGAAAGTGTAAAAAACATAGTTTTATCTACTGTAATACTGTATTTGAAGGATAATGTTATTGAATGGTGTCGAATATTTACTTTTGGTGAAAACAGAGAGCGTAGGAAATGTGGACATGTCTTCGGTTGTCTACTTTGAATAGGCGTTAAGTAGGCCTACCGGTATCTTGTTTGAAATTGATAATCCATATTTATTGAAGATGGGTTTATTTTTCCTAGTGACTAATTTCGATTACATAATTCAATAAGACTGCGTGAACTTGAGCATTGTTTTCAAGTAAACTGTTGACATTGAATTTTTAAAGGGGAGGAGAGGGGGGGAATGTTTGTTTTTAATTTGAAATCGGTAGATGGAGAATTGTGAGAACAACTTGTTTATTTAACACTGCACAGATAACCGAAGGATTATTGTAGGACGTTATTTATTGATATAAGAAATAAAAAAAAGTTTTGGCATTATAATCGTGCATTCAAAATTATATCAGTGTTTGTTGGGCGAATTTAAAATTGGAGTCGATTGTAGAAAGTATTGACTAGTTTCAGCCGTTATTTTTTCCATTTGATATAATTCTGTGCTTTTTTTTTTTTTATTATTTTTTTAAAGAAAAAAAAAATGGTGATTCATAATTATCTGGTAAATAACATTCGTTGGCGCATTCACACGTGAATAAAAATGACTATTACTATGACGTAGTAAGCATTTGCGGTGAAAAAGTTAAATAACATTCATTCAGCTATTCAACATTAGTTGCATTCAATTTTTGTTTACGGAATTTTTAAATTGAAATTTTTTACCCCCCACCAAATTTTATATTTTAAAAGAACTTTTATTGCGCACAAGAATATTAATTTTAATTATTGATTTTGTATTAAAAAAAAAAAGAGCAAATTTGTTCGATAATACTCCGTATTAATTATTCGTGCAAATGCGCTTTCAACTACCATTCTTATAAAAATGAATCAAGACTAGTTGATAAACAGTAAACAAAATTAACTTATACCGGTATATAAATTTTTGTTTTAAAAAATGAATAAGTTAAGCTGTTTGAAGTTGAGGTACGCCGATGCCGGGACTTTTAGTAGGTTTTGGAACCGCCGACGAGGCAACGGCGATCATATTGTTAGTATATGCCGTGTAGAAATCGGTAGTGGCGGAATGTTTGATAAATTGGTAAGCGTGAACCGCAGTTACGCCGTTCATGTCTTCAGAGGATGGCGAAGTTTTTGCTTGCGTCGGGACAAGTCCGGCGGACAATTCGAGTCTATCTCTTCGCGTTTCATTAGCCCCGTAATGAGGCGAGGGAAAACGCCCTCCCCCTATGTGGGGATGAGAGTGATGATTGTTTACTTTGGGGAGCATTTTACCGTCTCTGACGAAGGAGGGCATGGGGTCGATGGGCGAAGAGGCTTGCAGTTCCGGATGTTGCGATTCTCGGTGTCGACGCAAGTCCACTTTTCGTTGAAACGCTTTCTCGCAAAGACCGCAAGCGAAGGGCTTATAGCCGGTATGTTTACGCATGTGCGTGATAAGGTTGGACGATTGACTGAAGGCCTTTCCACACACTGTGCATTTATGAGGTTTCTCACCTAAAATATACAAAAACATAACATTAAAAGGAAATCTACAAGTTTAAAAGTGTAAATTTGGGTTAGCAAGTATCTAGTTTTAATGTGTTTAAATTTTTTTTGTTTACGTGTCTTCGAGCAATTTTAACTGTTTTTAATTGTCGTAATAAATTTTATTAGTGGTTTTAAAGTTTGATCCGGTTGTTGCGTAAGTTGGACTGTACCAATAAATTATTTTCTACGGTAATTTCGATTGTTTTTTTACGAAACAGCTGCGCGTGTTTTGCTCTCGGTTGTATTTAATAACTATCAATCACATCTATAGCTGCTTGAAAAGTGTCGTTCCTTTTTTTTTTTTTTTTTTTTTTTAAATCTAAACAGTTGTGACCTATTTTTTTTTTAATGCAGTACTAATTTCTGATTCTTTAAATATGACATTTCGAGTGAAATTATAATCAAACACGAACCAAGGAACTATTTTCCCTTATTTTAGGCTGTAATCGAAAGCGCAGGGCTTAACATTATCGCTTTCTAAATTTAAGGTGCCGATGCGAAAATTTTATCCAATGACAATAATGTAATTGTTTTTTCATGAACAAAAAGCCATTATTATTAACATAAAAATAGCAACAACAAAAAAATCTGTGGTGCGTTAATAGTCTGGCGGTATAACTATTCTTCATGATGAGAAGTACACTAGCACTCCTCGTATTTTTATTTATACAGCTGTTATTCATTTATGCACGTTAGTCCTATTATTGAATATTTTTGTTGATGAGGTTTAATTGTGTACAGAGGGCGCAACGTAAAATTGCATACGCTGGAAATGGTGACATGAGAGGTAGTTTCGCCAACAAATGCGAATGTTACTGACTTTTAGGCATAAAACAGATTTTTGTTAGAGGATATTGGTTCAGGTTAGTGCTATTTGCTGTACCTAATAATTCAAATACGCTTGTGTTTTATTTACAAGAACGCAACTGTAATCTCGACCATTGACAATAACATTTGACGTACACCAACCACTGTATTAATAATAAAAATGAAAGTTGTATTATGATTTTTCAATATTAGGTTTATATTTTTTGCGTACTTAAGTAATTAGCGTACGCTATAAAGCTTCCGTGTGCAGTATATTAATTTTCCTGGTAAATACACTAGCCTCAAATAATAATATTATACATGTTTCTGCGCTACAGTAGTGTTGATTAAGTTCTTTCTTTTAATTATTCATTGAGTACAGTAGTTCTAAATTTTTTTTAACCGAGTTTTTTTTTTTGGAAATAATTATATTGATATGTTTGATGATCAAGAACTAGAAAGCAACAATGTGGAAAGGGAAATATTGAATGACTCTATAATCTTTATAAAACTGACGATTTTTGCCTCTTTCTAAAAATTACGAGAATGAATAGCTTACCCGTGTGAATGTAGGTGTGCTTCTTCATATCCGATTTTTGATGGAATCTTTTTCCGCAGTATTGACAGGGGTACGGTCTGGTATCGGAGTGAATGAGAAGGTGAGTGGACAAGGTGGAAGACCTTTTGAAGCACTTGCCACACTGTTTGCACTGAAACACTTTGGCCGGTGTATGGGTAGCCTTATGTTGACTCAGGCTCACCTCGTGTCCGAAGGTTTTGTTACAGTCCCAACACACGTAAGGTCGTTGTCCTGTGTGTGACCTCCTGGAGTGAACTTCTAGTCCGTGAGGAGTGCTGAAAACCTTGTGGCATTTCGTACAGGAGAAGACGTCAATGTTATTGTTATTTAGAGCCGACGTGACGGTAGCCATATTGGCTTGCTGCAATAGCATTAACGAGGACGTGGAACCGTTGGATTTATAGAGAGCTGGTGGACCAGAAGATGGAGGAGCGATGACCGGTCCTAAATTTTCGGCTTCGCGCGGGGTGGGAGATAGAGAACTGTTAGTTGATGCGGATGACCGGATGTGATGAGCACTACCGGTGTTACCGATTCCACCTAAGACGAATCTGTCGTTTTCGGTATCCGATTGAGATGCTGGACTCATGGTCATTAAGGAATCGTGGGCACGCATCTCGTCATCGATGGCTTTAGCGGGAGACCAAATCTTGCTACTGTTATTGTTCTGAGAGGGTCCTTTGGTGGACAGGTTGAGCGGACTAGCCGGAGTAGACAAGGGTGACGATGAGGAGGAATGGGAGGGAGAGGACGGAGCTGTTTCGAAATGTGAGGTAGCCATCTGGCGTTGACGTAGACAGTTTTGGAAAGCGCTGGCTTGCGTCCCGGGCCGAGGAGAAGTCGGAAGAAACTGACTAAAATGACGATTGTCCTGTTTCATATCTAGAAAATTTCAGGGAAAAAATTAAATAATTAATAAAACAGATTAATTGGTTTGGTCAGTCGGTTAATTTGAGTTCCAATGTGGTTCGGTTCATGTTCATTTCTAATTCAATTATCATCTGGAGTCGGTTAAGTTTAATATTTTAAAGCTCTTGATTGGGGTTTTTAAAATTTAAAATGTGTGTGGGAGGGAGGAGGGGTGATTGTTTTTCTTGTTAGGTTTGAGTTTTTGGCTCATTCCAAAATAATATTTATTGGTTTGGTTGTTCGCTCATTAAAATGGTACTCTCTATTCCGGTAGTTGTTTAATTATGAATGCAAGACTGACAATTAATAAGACGGCGCTATTGCTAAATATACATTTAGATAAAGGGTATTTATCGGTAATTTACATTTTAACGATAATGGATTATAATATTGCGATAATAAGTTACGTTGAATTCAAATTTGTGAAGATAGCAGGTGGCGAAACGAGACCAAAAAAAAAAAAAATTACAGTACCAAGTTACGCTCTATTAAAATAGAAACAGAAAAAAGGAAAAAAAAATTGTGAAAAACATAGCCCATCTTTTTTTTTTTTTTAAATAAAAAAACAAATTTAAATAGACGCCAATAGTCGCGTCTACTGATTAATATTGTTGCTTTTGTTTTGAAAATGGATATCATAAATATATCTGTAATAATAGTAATCAAAAAATATATCGATTTGAAGTAAATGAGGCGAAAAAGATGGTGATGAATGAACGAGTGCACTTATTTATCGCGGAGATCGAAATTGAGGAGTTGCGACATTAACAGATGGTAAATGAGACGTGGAAGACAATGGAGTTGAAAGGGTGAGTTGAGGCGAGAGGTCGTGTGTCTGAGGTGGAGGGGAGAGAGATGCCTCTTAGAAAAATATACACAGGTCCTTTCACCTCTCACTCTGTGTATACGCATCTACTCATTAAAATCCTATAATATACGAATCATGCTCCTGGCTCACCCCACTCTCTCCTATCATTTCTCTCGTTTGCCACGTGTGTGGATTTTGACGCTTGGGTAAATCCGTTCCGCCGGATTTTTTTTTTTTTGTTAATAAATCAATTAAAATCTCATCGTTTTGTTATTATTTCTCGCTACTGCGCCATACTATGCGTGTGCGCGTGTTGGTTTTTTGACCCTCTTTGGTAAACGGCGGGGTTTATTTTATTTATACGACATACGGACGATTCACGTGTTAGGAGATGTTTTGACCTTTCAATTAACTGGTTGACTTTCAAGCTATTGCCCTTACTAATGAACATAATGACGTAGTTGGGGAACGCGGTGGGGATTTATATAAAAATTTTTAATAGTCGAAATAGCCGGGCTCAAGTTATAAATGGGTTGCAATCCAAGGGGCACATGACATTTACAAGGACAATCACTGTGTTAATTATTATTATTTTTTTTTTTATATAGAAATATTAATTAATGTTTCTGTACGCATGCAAAATGTAAATTAGTTTTCGTTTTCTTTGTGGTAGGTTTGGAATTTTGGGATTTTTTTTAAAAGTTGTATTGGACGCACGCGTTTGTTTATTAAAAATATTTTTTTTATTAATTATTGAAAATGATTTGGTGTAATTGAAAGTCAAATAAACGGTTTCTATAAGTTTAAATTGAAAGCAAATATGAAATTGCTAGTTGATTTGTAATTGCACGTGTTTGAAATCGATTACCGGTGATTTTGGCATTTATTAAGCTACCGGGAGATTTGCAATCTTTTATTTGCTCGCAGATATTTTTTTTTTGGGTATGGCCTGCGACCATTGTCCCAATTGCAAAGATATACAGAGTGCATTGATGGCATGAAATCAGCAATGAACCTTTTTTATTTGTCTAATTTTTATGAAATCTAAAAATATATTTTGTGTGTGGGGGTTTTTTTTTTTTTTTCAATTTAAAATTGCGCTTTTGATTATTTTATTTTCAATTTTTTATTTTTGGTTGCTATTGTGCAACGTCAAGTTAGGAGAATAATAAGGGTGCGACGACAGTTCCCATTTAATTGCAATCCCCGTCTCTACATCAAAACAGCTGTTTGTTTAGTTTTCCTAAGTTTGAACGAATAAATAATTTTATTAACGAAACATTGCAAGGTAATTGCGCAGTTGTGTTTAAATGATCTCGATAAAGCAGATGCGCAACTTGTGCTTAACCTTAAGTAACCGAAAGTTAATGTTTGTTCATCGAAATTGCCGTTTGGCTACTACATTTCTGCAAACTAAGTCTTTAATAAATGACATTAAATAGTTACGCGAATTAGAAAAAAAAAGAGAGAGAAAATATTTGAACGAAATAAAAATTAATTAGAAAATAGAATCGTAAAATTATAAACTTAACTAGTTAAAATTGATTTTGAGTGCGTAACATGTGTTTTTTTTAAATTTTATTTTCTAATAATTGTAATCATTATTTTTTCATTAATTCCAATTTTTAATAATATTTCACGAGCTCAAATTGATATTATTAGCGTTTTTATTACTATCACATCCAAAAATATTGGTGTTAGATTTATTGTTTAGAAAAATAGTTAACATAATTTTTGCGTAATTTGCATTTTAATATTTTAAAAAGTCACTTAATAGCGCAGTTGTACAGTATATCGTATCTTAAGCCTTAAAATGTGATTATTTGTTTACGTTTGAATTTATTAGATTGAATAATATTAATCGTAAATTCAAAACTTTGAATACCCGATAATAAATATTTCGTTTTGTTAGAACATGTATATTTTAAATTAGCTGATATTAAAAATGAGGTTAAGCTCCAGTTTTACTTTTTTATGCATCTATCCATGAAATTAAAAGTTAAATTTATTAATTAACGCTAATAGAAGATCGAATATGTCGATTTTAATTCGAAGAATGAAATTCCGCGCACTATTAAAATCTATGGAACGCAATATACTGGTGGGCAAATTGTGGCTATGAACATTTTAAAAGCTAATTGGAAATTGAAAAATAATAAAATTTACACTGTTTTGATATTTTTTAAAAAAGTTGTTAACATTAATAAGGCGTCAAAAAGTAAATAAAATGCTCACTATTTATTAATGGAATGTAATGAGAAAAATTCTAGGCCTATGCGTATCATAATTTGCTCTATTTATTCGGTTTTTATTATTTTGGTAAATATATTTTTTACTTTTTTTGATTTAACAATTAGCAGTGATTTAACGGCGAACAAAGTTTTTCATCTCTTAAATTTTCGTTTAATTTGTTAAAAAAAAAAAAAAAAAAAAAAAAAAAAAGTGTGTAAAAATCGAAAGAAAAATATTAAGAAATGCAAAAAGAAAACTAAGAATCTGTAATGATTTTTTATGTAAAGCGTAATTGTAACATAAATTATTCGCTTACCTGTCAAAGATCTGATGGGCGGTCGCGAAAAAACTGAGAATCCGAAAAAGGGTGGGTGATAAGGTGAAGCAGGCCAGGTGGAGCTGTTAAGACTTGGATGAGCGTTCTTTAAAGGGTTCGTCACGGTTGAGCAATGAAGCGGATTCTTATTCGCTTCTGGACTAGAGGTACGTAAGGCTGACCATTGGGCACTTGTGGCATGTTGGGGCACGTGCGGTCTCGGTTGACGGTACACGGAATTTGTAGCGGCGCTCACTCCGCCATATGGAAAGCACGCGTAAGCAGCAGCTGCGGTCAATACTTTGAAGGCAGCTGTTGGATTTAGAAGGTCATCCGAGTGTCTTTGAAAGGATGAAAAGTTCTTGAGGTTGTCGGAGGGTGAAGATGAGGCAGAGGAGGAGGATGGGGAGAAACGGGGAGACGAGGTATACCGATGGGGCGACGGCACTGATTTCAGGCGCATGTCTTGTAAGACATTGTTAATTGAAGAGGATTTGTCCGGGGCTTGACGTTTGAAAGGCGGTTCATCGTCTTCCTCGTCGTCCACCATCACGTCACTTTCATCGTTGTAGGTTGTTAGGGTAGGCGAAGGGGAACGGGAATCGTTTTCAAAGGCACTGTTGGTGGAGGAAGGGTGGGACAACGTTGGCGACGATGTCCTCATCGTGCTTTCTTTAGGCTCCACTTGATTTGCTTCTTCTAGATAAATGGAAAAAAAATGTAAACAATCGGGTTGATAATAGATATTTCAAATTTTAGGAAATAATTTTTAGGGTAGGCCTTTACAATTTTTTAAATGTAGGAATTTTAGGTTATTAATTTTGTTTAAACCCTTATCAAAATATATCTATTAATAACGTAAGGTTTTATTTAATTTTAATGGTAATTATTAATTTGTTTAAAATATTTTTAAAATTTTGTTTGACTGACATGCGAGTACAATGCAAATTGAGAAACATGTAAAAGTTAGTGAAAAATTACATGACATGTATGTACCTGTAATTAATTGCGATTTTTTCTTGTATACAGTAATATTATATAGGTCTAGTGATCACTGATTTATTGCAAAATCTTTTTTTTTATTACTATTATTATTTAACGAAATAAATACCGGAATGTAGAAATTTGGTACAATCCATTAAATTCAAGGTGAATTAATACAATTTTTAAAAGGTAAATTATTTTAAATTTTACCCTTAACGTGCTGAGATTTTTCGTATAAAATTAGTTGTGAAAATCAGGAATGAATTCAGTGAGGTTTTGTTTTCTTTGAAATTTAGAGAATTTGATGTCTGCATTAAAATATAATGTTACACGATAGTAATAGTATACAGCAGTACTGTATTTTTTTTAAAAAAAATGAAAGATTAATACGAGCCGATACCGAAACAAAAATTGAAAATTGTCAGTTATGTGTAGTTTTTTGTTTCTTTAATACGTAAATGTAGTAAAATGTTTACTTAATTTTATGTACAGTTATATAAATTAAGGGGGGGTAAAATCGAATTTGGGGCTAATATTATAATAAAGCATAGCTTCGTAGTAAATGATTTTTACTGATAATTATTGAGAGTTTTTTCAACTTTACTGTATAGGTTAAATGCTACAGACTTGGGAGTTATGTTTTAATACCTTTAAGGCTTATTTGAAGTATTGCGAAAATCAATTAACAGTGAATTGATTTTCGTAATACATTAATTTAAGTTAAAGCACATTAAACATACAAGTATTTAAAAAAAAACACACAGTAAATTGATGCGCCACAATTTAAATTAAATGTAAGGCTTAAAAGTTGCCACGTAACTGATAAATAAAATGTACCCTATTTTAATTACCGATGCAGAAATGTTATAAAATTGTGTGATGTGAGAACTTAAAAAAAAAAGCAATTGAAATATTATCGATAGGTTTACAGTATATGGTAGCAACTAAAAGTTTGGTAATCGATTTTTTTTAATCTTTTTAGTTTTCTTGAGGTATAATATCGCAACAGGAAAGACGATGATAATAAACAATAAAGAGTAAAGATTTAGTGACCTAATTCCACGATAAAAAAAATTCAGTGTATTTCCGGTAGGTGAATTTGCGTTACCGGTAGTCGTTGTGCACCCGTCATTATTGCATAATTCGAAAAGCCATTTTATATTTTCAAGAGAGAGAGAGAAAAAAAAATTGAATTAAATCAATATTAGCTTGTATCTTCAGTCAGTTTTTGAAATGCTTCGACGTGTTTGACGTTGAGTCAAAATCAACACATGACACCAATTCAAGCGACAGGTTTTTAGGCGAATATCTCGGTGAGTTTTCCCTCAACTTTTTCGATAAATAAAAGTAAAGAATCGATGTCTGCTGTGGGAATCAGTTGATGATGCCAACAAATTCAAGGTTAGAATCTCTGCCTCAGCCACAATACTTTTATCACTCGTGGATTTTAACCCGAAAATAATGGGCGAGGCGTTTATCATTGTGTTCCATTTCTAAAGGAACTCCACGTGCAAGAACTTGCCGTTTTCAAACATTAGAAATATTATTATTATTTTCAATGCAAAGATAGCCTTCTCTCTATCTAAAGTTTCTAAACGGTATTTAATATTAGCGATATCGGTATAACGCGGTTCAATATGCCAGCCAATTGGTTTCGCACGATGAATTTTACCGCTCTTTGTTTGAAAGAATATTTTTAAATTATTTGCGAGAACGCAAAATGTTTTAGAAAGAAGTTTATAGTAATAATATTAACCAGTGGAAGTCAAATAATACTTTAGTTAAGGGTTTTGGCTCGTTTTTATGCTTAACTCTACTTCCTGCGTTGTCAGAGTTTGAATTTTTGTCTTATTATAAACAGCTAAAAAAGGAAATTGATTAATCTTAAAGCTGTAATGAAGTCATAAGTGAGGATTTTTATTAAACAATGCAAAAACAATTCCCCCCCCCCCCCCCATAAATTTATTATTTATCACTTAATTCTAATGACGTCATAAGCATAAGGAAACCAAGAGAAACAATTTAACCGCAAACTCAGTATTATTTGGTCCACAGTTAACATTTTTTCCAGACAACATAGTCTATTTAATTTTGATTTCGAATCCGTTACACAGTGGAACTGTCTACGTGTAAAATTGGGGTTTGTTTTCATTTGAAAATAAATTACGGAAGTTTATTAATAATTATTAAAACAAGTGGCGTCATTCAAAATATTCGAACTCCCATATTTGTTTGGAACAGTAACAGCTATTCTAATGTTTGCGTAGTTTTTTTTATTTTTAACCGCCTCAGCCTTTCTAATTTAAATTTCTATCTGATAAAAAGGTTTTGGTTTTTTCCCATAAAGTTAGTTCGTCGATTTTAAACTATAACTAGTACTCTAATGAAAATCATTCGCGATACACGTAGGACTAATATTAATAATTCAGGGTATTTTTTTATTCGTTAATTAAGATATATTTATTTTTCGTGATTAAAACTTTTTATTTTATTTTTTATGATTTCGGTTTGGAATTTACGCAAAATATTTGATCACGTCGTCAGATTGGGTTGGGATGCGCATCTTTCATCACGATCAATATTTAAATAGAAAATTGAAAATAACTGATTTCTTTGCAGGAAGTGAAGTAATAGTATATCGGTTTATGACTGTCTGAGAAAAATCAACATTTACACATTAGATATGGCGCACATCCAAACGCTGCGTTCTACTATCTATCAGATTAAATAAAAATTGGAATAAAAAAGTAAAATATAAACTTAGTTCGGTACTTACGGGTAGTTGCAACCTTCCTTAAGCGTAAGGGTTTCGGTTTTACGAAAATTCGAATGCGCTTAAAATTTGCGTAAATTGAATCAATACAAAATAAATAAATTAGAAGCAATATAAAACCAATTTGATGAATATAATAACTATTATTTTGATTTGCTTAGATGGAAAACTATACAGTAGTGTTAAACTCTCGATTATCAGCGGCAGTGGCTAGCAAGGCACTCGCGGATAATTGAATTCCGCAAAAGCCACAAATCAACATGAAAATGCTATTTATCAATTTTTATTTGCAGTAAAGGGCCTGCTCATGCAATTATTATGACTTAATAGAAATGTTGCGGTTAAGCATTTTGCCTCGTTCTTATGCTTATGACGTCCGGGTGTGGACTTTGGAACTTATTTTTGCACAGGTGTAAATGAAGAAATAAATTTTCAAAGTCTACACTCGGGCGCCATAAGCATAAGAATTTGTTGGTTTATTTTTTTTCGAAAAATACAATACGCGAAAATACAATAATTACCGGTAGCTTAGTCACTGTGCATAAATTGACTAGGCTAGTAGTCTATACTTGCTATGTTCCACAATTTTTAATAATGTGATGACTTTTCTTTTTAAACGAAACTTTGTTAGTTCTTCATTTGTGCGGAGATTTCGTTCTGTCGCATGTAAGCCTACTCAAAATTTCACTTACCGGTAATTTGTCCTCCAAGAAAAAAAAAATCTCTTACTTTGAATTTTGATTTACGTAAATGAGAAAATTAGTATAAACATATATTTCAGGTAGATTCAAATTCACTTAGATATTATTCGCTCAAAAGGAGGATTTATCGAAAATTTCAAGTATAGCCATGCAAAAATAGCACGTGTGCCTATCTCATTAAACAAGTTCGTTTGCGTGTAAAACTTAATTAGTCAGAGTCTTTCACGCAAGATTTTTAATGTTTGCCTGATGTTTAACAGAAATTTGCAGGTGGTTTTAGTCCATAAAAGAAACTAAAACATAATATTATACTGTAAAATAAATTTTTTTTTTAAAAAATAACAAAATAAAAAGATAATTACTACATACTTTACGAAAGATTAGGGCATTACTCTAAACATTATAATACGATAGCGCCCATAACGATTATCATTTAAAAAAATTTTTTTTTTATAAAAACCAATTGATAACCATTTAAATAATATCTAAATAAATGAGGATTTTGGTCATATTTTGTGGGTTTAGTTGTATTGGATGTATGCCTTAATTTTCGCAGTTGAATAATAATAAACTGTTTGTTTTTAAATCATTTGTTTTAAATCATTAAAATTTACAGTATAACATAGAAAATTCACCACACCTGCAACTCTATATTACCATTTTAATTTGAATATAAAAATTTTTTTCGTTTTAATGCCGCTACAAAAATTGAAATGCAGCCTTTTTGATGACAATCGTTATCACTGACTGAATTCTAGAATGTGAAAAATTGTCAAACTTAAAGGCAGAATTTTCACGTGAAATCCAATATGGTGCCGCTTATGCCTTAGGGAAAAAAAAGTCAAAAAGTTTTGATTCTAAGACATCCTCGATTCTCTTTCTCAAATGGTTAAACGGTGAAAAAGTGCGCTTCAGAATCCAATAAATACGATAATAATGGGTCGGATTCATGCTCAAGACGTTTGGATAAATTTAATTTATTAAAAATATGTCTGAATACTTATACTGTATTTATATTTTTTTAGGTTTTATTTTTTGTTTGAACTAATTATCTTAATTATTGTAGCCTATTTTTTAATTTTGCAATTCGAATGGCATATGTAAAATGCAAAGCGGAAATTAACAATTTTGCTAATGAAATTATCTGAAATATCGTATTGACTAACTTTATTGGAGGAACTAATTATTGTATTTTTAAAAAAAAAAAAAAAAAGTTAAGCAATATTAATATCGTTGTTTAACTAATTCGTAGTATCAGTACCGGCACATGCGAAAAACTTAATTAAGTGTTTTTCATTTACTTAATTAAGTAATTTAGTTTCGATTAAAATGACAAAATCTATAATATTTAATTGATAGACAAATTTTTATATTTATGTATAAATCTATCTATTTTTTGTGGAATAATTTTAACTTTTAGCAGTTTGAATAGGTTTCCATT
This sequence comes from Polydesmus complanatus, assembly GCA_034692225.1. Lineage (NCBI taxonomy): Eukaryota > Metazoa > Arthropoda > Diplopoda > Polydesmida > Polydesmidae > Polydesmus > Polydesmus complanatus. Next base: position 32,355 of record JAQGAZ010000701.1, read on the forward strand.
GGCGGTTTTGTTTTTAAATTTTTATAATTATCTTAAAATTAAATTGCTAGGCATTGCACACATTAAGGACGAGGATAATAATAATTATTCTAGATACAAAAGTTGCTATAGGTTTACAGTGTTTTCCATAGTTAATATTTTGAAATTTTTTGCTTCAGAAAAATTCGAAAAAATATTTAAAATATACTTTATTAAGATCTAGTTTTAAATAATATTTAAGTTACATTTCGGTTTAATTGGAGTAATTATTATTAAATCGATTTTATCGCATTTTGTTAAATATATGTTAAATAATTGTTAAATTATATATATAAATATATATATATATATAACGTTTTAAATAACGATTTATTTTACACGTGATTGCGTATGCTAAAAGTTTTAAAATGCAATTTTAAGAATGTAAGTTCTCTTATTGAAAGAATTTCGATTTAGTTAAATTGAATTTTGTCATTTTATTGTGTGATGCCTCTCAAGCTTTATTTTTTTTATTTTTTTGAAATATTTATTTGAGTTTGCGTCATGCGATCGAATTTAATATATTCGCAAGTGTTCATCAACAAATTACAAAGGGGTAGAAGTAAAAACTGAAACAGTTTTTAATTTTGCGTTCAGTTGTGTCATGCCTGTTGTTTCGAAACTAGAAAAAAAATGAATAAATATATTCACTTGCGTACAGCCATTGTACGTGCAGACTATAGACACAGGTGGGACGAGATTTTTTAGAAAGGATAGAATTGTGATTGAACTAGAAGACCCGAACCATTTTCTTTCTTTTATAATTTTACACCTTATTAAATAACTCATTAGCCATAGATTTGGGGGGGGGGGGGGAGATAATGAATTTTCATTTTTCTTCAAAAACAAGCGTTGACGTGACTTTAATTCGCGTCAAGAGAACCCGAGCTTAAATACCCAAGAAATGTATTTCTAAATGCTCAAACGTTTAATACGTGGATCATAGCACTGTATTAAACATGTGTGCATTTACGAATCAAATATGTTTGTCTGCTTTTCAATCTCCGAGTATTAGCATAATGCAGTTCCACTATGCATGATATAGTACCCACACTATGATGTGCTATATTTTATATGTCTGGTCGTTCTGGTTCTTTTTAGTAAAGCACAGTTTCCCTTAGTCCGGATCATGGTCGAAAGGGTTATGACTCGCGTAATTGTAATTACATTACCAAAAAAAAAAAAATTTTGTTATCTTTCGAATTCATTAGTTCTAATTTTTATTAATACAAGTACCGGTACTTGTAAAATATATTTTTTGGGTTGTTGTAGGGATAATTCTCTTAAAATTGATCAGTTATGTGATTTTATTTAAATGAAAATCAGGCTTAAATTTCCTGATAATCGAGTGTTAAAAGTCAGTGATTTTATGTTTCTTGTGGTCAAAACTGCACAGCACTTTCTGATATGCGGCCTACAATAATTATTATGCTTTTAACTTTTTAAAATAGATAATCATTTGTAAAAAGTATAGTGATAAAAATATGGGGGAAAAAATACAATAATTCAATATGCAAATCTTATATACCTGTTACAGTACTGTATCTTATATACCTGTTACAGTTACCTTCAAAAAATCAAAAAAACTTTCCATCTCGATTGCTGATTAATAATAATAAAATATTACATAATACCGAAAGAGGAAATTAAGTAATTAATAGTTTTATTTATAGTTATTATTAAATTTATTATTATACAGTACTGCACATGTATTTTAAATTTTTTTTTAACAAAAAAAAAATTAATATTGATAGTAACTCACCCGCAGATTTTTTGTAGTCGTTGCTTGAGATTTTGAAGTCGTTATCTTCATCGTCGGTAATTTTGAGTGCCCACGAGTGGTGACTAGAATGTGAGTCTGGACTTTCACTTCCTTTTTTATTTCGAGTCCGGTCGGCGGACGATGCACCTGCGATCAGCGTTAAATCTGTCGCCGTCACCGTCGCTGTGCTTCCCGTTGACAAACGCTGTTGTTGCGGCTTTTTAACTAGGAAGGATTTCGGCATTTTAAAGCTTTTTACTTATATCGAAGGCACCGTATATTTAAAAAAATAATAATAATTACAACAAAAAATATTTTTTAAAAAAAATAAATAAAAGTTAAGGCACTCGCGAAATGAGACTAGATTGATTTTGCACCGGAATGTTTTTTACTGAATTTTAAATCAAGTTTTGAATTGATTCGTCATCTTTTTTCTTTTGCAAATTTCGTATTCGAACTAAATAAGCGTGCTCACGCCGGTAGCTCGATGAAAATGATTAGACATTAAAACAACCTCGCTTCGGTTTTTCCACACGACAAAAAAAAAAACTCGATTAAATTGACTTAAGTTTTGAATATTAAATTTTTTTTTTTTTTTTGGTGCAAGCACGCGACTACATCGAATTACTATTTGCGAGTGATGCGGGGATTATTTTGACCCCTCCTCTCACCAAACTTCCTGTACAGCATAGATATTCGCGTCTGTTGCTTATTAAAGGTAGATGAATTTATTAATCTTATTTAGGAAAAACGATTATGTGGTTGATGAGCGCCCTCTAGAGGCGGGATTTGGCTATTCGAAAAGCCTTTTTCGGTTAGGCTTAACAGGACGTTCCGTTCGATCGCTACTGGATGCCGAATTTAGGACGAAGCTGACGGCATGATTTTTTTTTTTTTTCCTTTTTCAATCCGAGCGCTCTTTGGCGTAGCCGCTTTTCGTTCTCCTGCCGAGATAGACCCACGCGAGGCGGGGAGTTAAAGTGAAGGGGGAATTGATCGACGCACGAAACACGCCTCTTTACCGCTTTTGAAGGGACTCGCAATGGAAACAATCAATGCCAATAAACCAATCCGGTGAGCACGTGACGTTTAAGCTTGCAGAACGCCTACCGGTACAATTTTTTATTACACAAAATAACCTGCGCATTATTTTTTCCGTCGGTTTTTCTTTTTTTTTTTATATATTTAATATATTATACGGCAACAATATTAATTTCTTATATTTTATTTTTCTTGATAAAACCTGGCAACCAATTTACCAGTTGAAGAATAATCTTTATTTGCGAAACCTTAGAAATAGTTTATTTCTCATCATTATTTTAGAAATGATTGAAACATTATCTGGGAAAGAAAAATAAATTATTGAAGAAAATGGTTTTTCAATACGATTTTAAATCCAATCGTTAAACATTTATTCTAAAAATAAAATTTTAAATTTTTTTTATACCAAAAAATATAAATAAACTTATAATCATATAGGTAATACCGTAAACAGTGAATAAAAATTAATTATTAAAATAGCCTTTTATGTAATGGAATCATTTAAAAAATATTTTTTTTTTATTATTATTTTAGTTGCCAAATTATTTTTTTTTAAAATAAAAATATGCTTTGTAGCGTAATTGAAAAATTTGATTATGAAGGTGGTGATACTGTAGTTCTATTTTCCCGTCCCTCGTAAAGCGAAACTTCCCGAGGGACTTCGGGGTATTCGAAAATTTTCTGAAGGCTCGAATCCCTGTGATTCTGCACGATAACGATGCGAAACTCCCTCTATTTTCACTAAGTGATCTGTCATCGTTTAGAATAACTATTATTTTGGAAACCCATTATTGCAGTACGGGATTATTCAAATATTTTCTTGAGTTCTCGATTAACGTAGATTTCATTTAACAAAATAGTGCAAATTAATACTCGAATAATAGTTTACGCCGACAAATTTAATCTGAAAATATTTTATAGCTGTTTTTTTTTTAAACAAATTTTAGTTTTTGTATTGATTTAAGTTTATTACCATGTATGATCAAGTTATTTAATGCTCTAAGGTTTTTTCTTTTATAAATACTGTAATAAAGTTCTGCTTGTAACTCCTAGAAAATCCCTAAACACGTGCGTATTGTATTACGGCTGTTTGAAATTATTGCGATTGGACGGGTGATATTGTCTTAAAAGGTGATTAGGTGGGGTGAGAACGGTTTAGGGGGAAAAAAGAGTAGGACAGATGAGGAGCGAACGGTGGGTCTCTTTTTTTTTTTTCGAGTAGGAAGTCGAGGGGGATGGGTATTTGCGGTTGATTGTCTTAGTTTGTATATCGCAGCCACGTGACAATGAGAAGTAAGGGATTTGGCCACGTGCAGGGAGATATTTACAATGTATGCGCAGAGAAGCGTTACATCACTTTCTAATAATGATAATCACCCTCCTGGGACACTTTACTACATTTGGCCCACGCGTACCTCATTATTCGCTGTCTTCGTATACCTTAATTGTTCTTTTCACGCTTTTTTGGCACAACACGCGCCAGTCTACACGTGAAACACGAAAAGGTGCCACAACCAAACACGTGTTTGAAAGTGGAATTCAGATTTTTATGCATCTATGGTTTTCAAATTAATCGCTTTCGCTTCTAAAAATAATTTATTAAATCAAAAATGAATCAATTTGACATTTATTTACTGGTTTAAACGCTCGGTTTAAAAATGCAATTATCAACTTTATTATATTTAGCTTATATTAATAATAATTAAACGGATCGTAATTAATTTGAAAACAGATTTTGTTTTGTGATTCAAAATTTGCATTTGATTTGAATGTGGTCTGATAATAAAATAAATTAGAGCGAATAGGTAAAAATTTTCTGACTCAGTAAAAAAAAAGATGAAACCTTTTTATTGTGAAATATTTAATAAACTATATTGCAAGATATATTAAAATGCAATCAATCTCGAGATGTTTTTATTATTTTACAGTTTTTTGAATGGTTTTATTTTTGTTTGAAATACTAATGGTGGAAAAGCATTCAAAAAATGGATTAATTATCTCAAAAATCCAATAAATAAATTATTAAAAGGTTTTTTTAAAACATTGTAATTTATTCATTCTTCAAATCAATTTATTGCTACAGTATATAATTATAGAGTCTCGATTTACCGATTTGGGTAGAACCGCGAGTTTTAACTCGAAAGACTCGGATTCTTGGAATTACTGAATAAAACTGAACATTACAGTTTTATTGAGAAATCAATTTGTATGGTTTAAAAACGCGAGGCCTAACGCAGTTAAAACTCATTTTTGAATGACACCACAATTAGCAGCTCGGATTATTGGAAACTCGGATTATACAGACCGTCCTTTATATAAATATAAGTGTATGCTTTATTTAGAATTTTAATTAAATTAAGTCACGATTCTACTGTTAGTGAAAAGGAGAATATTTAATAAAGTTTACAATTAATTTAAGCTCATAATACGATAGATGAAAAAAAAAAAAAAAAGTGACAGGTGATAATTTTGTAAAAATGAAAGAGCCAAGTAGTCATCCCTATCCTAATTTTTATCTAATATAGCTTTTAATATTTAATCTAAAAATAAGTAACACGAGTACTTTTTTTTTATTCAAATGACCACTCACCTAAAAAGTAGGAACGAGAGGAGGAACTGAACCGTCAACAAACACGAATTGTGTTATCGGAAGGTTTACAAGGCTCATCTGTGGGGAAATATCACAAAGCGCCAAAATATTTTTACTTTTTGACAAAAAAAAAAGTGCCAAACAATAAAACAGTTTTTGAAATGAAAGAAGAAAAAAAAATAATAATAAACGGCGGAGGTCCACCTGTGTTTACATCCCCGCAGACGTCGCACGCACTTCTATAAATTGCCTCACGTAGAATATTTTATTCTCCTAACCCGTTTGCAATCAGAAATAAAGATGACACGTGCATCAAAGCAAAGAATAGAAAAAGATGAGGATAATTACATCCGAAACTTTCACTCGCTAACCGATTTAATAATGTTTAAAAATTAAATAAAATGCGATTATTTATAGCGGTGATTAGGAAGGGGGTGAAATGTCGGAGGGGCTTTTTTTTTTGTGTATTATATTTGCGTTAAATAACGTTAGTTGAAGTGCTCTCTCTCTCTATCTCTCTTGTTTAATGTTTACGTGTGTAATCGGTAATTTGAAATAATTCTGCAGTCAGCTGGCAAGCGAGGTGTATTACGATAGAAACTTTGAATTGTGATGATGGGGTACACAGGTTAAGTGACCTCGTTTAACCTCACTAGTTTTCCTTTTCTTTTTTTTTTTTCTGGTTTAGTGTCTCATCTGTTCTTTTGTCGGGCGCATTCAACTTCAATAAATACTGTATACTCTCGCTTCTGACTTTTAAATCACTCGGTTCTGATTGTTTGCAGCTATACTTTCAATATTATATACTGTACTCTATTAAGTTATACGGTGTTGTCAGATCGGATGACTACTGCATAATTTATTTTATAGACGTATTCAACCAGACGAATTGTACTTTTTTAAAATTATTATTTAGAAAAAAGGGGTTCGTCTGCGAAATAAGTTTTTAAAAGTATGGAATTGACAATTGGTTTTTTTTAATATAATGCAGTATATAAATTTAATAAATACGGTATGGTTTAAAAAATATTTACTGCGACGAGTGCGATCTGTGACTGCCCGGCTATAAAGTGACGCAATTGCAAAAATACATACGTGGTTTCATGTCTGTTTGTCCCTATTTATGGGGGAAATAAATTTGAAGCGTAGTGATAAAGAGAAATTTAATTAAAACTATTAAGAGTAAATTAATCAGTTGATTCGAATATACTGCACATGTATCATAGTGGGTACAAATGTTATTACTAATATTCGGCAGTTATCAAATTTCTTTCTTTAATATTTGTCTGGAATATTAAAGAAACATTTGATAAAGGCTAAATGCGCATGCTCAAAATCGTGAGGATTAAGCCAATCCAGTTCACCGTTATTAATTTTAATGTTTGACTGGGTGTAAGTCCTTATTGACATTTTTATTGCCGTTGTACTTTTTTGCCACCTGATTTCTACTGTATATTGATTTTTAAATAAGTTTATAGTTTGCTGGAGTGGCGACGTCTGATGAATTAGGTTTAGTTATTGGTCATTTTTAACTATACTTTATTATTTTGAATTCGATTGGTTTATTATTTTACAAGATAAATTGCTTAATTATATTTTACTTATGTTGATTAAATTGCTGTCATTTTCAACAAGTTTTTACTGAAATCTACCGTATATAACACATTTTCAACCATTTTGGAAATGGGGAGCGCAAAAAGTGTTTTTGTTTTATTAAATTTTAATTTTACCTCAAATTAATAAAATGAAAAACAGTACCCAATAGGCATTAATACTTTCAGTTTAAGGAATATATGTTAGGACGCATCTTTTAACTTAAAAATGTGAGTGCTGTATTAAATTAGATTACCATTATTTATATGAGTATTTTTATTTATAACAAAATATATTTTTTAATAAAATTGTTTTGTAAATTTGGGGTACTTCTTATCGTCAAGGGCGTCTTATGGCCCGTCACATATTGTTTTTTTTTTTTTTTACGACTTTTAATTTATTTGGGAAATGTAATTTTGTTATAATCATAGAATTATAACAGCTGTGATGTTTTTTACTAAAGTTTTGAATACTTTTTTGAAAAATATTAAGATTTGCTTTTGATTTCTTGGATGAATCATAATACTAAGACCATTGTGAGGTATAAGAGTGTTATCGATGACAGATTTATGATCGTATTCTATTTTTTTTTTTTTTATTATAACTCCCAATCAATAAAATAGGGTACCGTTTTTGTTTAAAATGTTAACAACATACCGAACTCTGTTTAACATATTAATTTAGAAATTATAAGTAGCCTAGCACATTATTTTCTTCAAATTTAGCTGTTGGGAAAGCCAGTCGAGCGATAATTGCAATAAAGTTGTTTTCATTAGTTACAACTTCAAATATGAAATAAATTTACTCCGTTTCACCACATTTTCTATTACTTTGGCGCTTGATACTTTTCCTGGAGCTATTAATTAATCTTTTTCTAATGCAGGTTAGCGTTAATTGTTGTTTTAATTATTAAATTACTACTTCTGTAGGCTACTATCGTAGACGTTATTTATAAAATTATAAAACTATAGAATAAAAGATAAAACTGTCTATTTCTAATTTTGATATGGTTTGATTGAATTATGCGCTCTTAATTCAGTGCTAGTTCTGGTAATTAAACTTACATTTAGACGGAAGCATCCGGTAAAACCGATATAAACGCAATTGAAAGGGATGGATAATTAATTTGTCGTATTGAAAATTCGTTAAGGACTAATAAACATATGCTGGAAATTTCATAAATACGAATGCAATAAACTACAGAATGGTATTGCAATGGATTTTTTTAAATAAATTATTTTGGCTTTTAAATTTTTTATTTTTTTATTTTGGATTTAAAAATGAAGTTATAGGCTTACTAAAAGTAAAACATGAACATTTTATATTATTAAAAGCTCTAACGTTTTAGCAAAAAAAAAAATCATAATTTTTTTAAACAATCTAAAATTAATTGTTTTTGTTAAATAAGCTCATTTACATGCATTGACATTTTCGCACTTGAAAGGAAGAATAAGTCTATTATTGTAGCCTATGAAGTCTATTGCTTTACAAATAAATTTATGATTCAGAAATGTTTGCTACGCTAGTGCAAAGAAATTAACTTCTTTAAATATACAGTATACTGTAATATGGTACTGAGACTGAGAATCAGGGACACCGCACCTAGGTGTGCGAGGCACAAAGGGCACCATAACATGGGGAAGACAAAAATATTGTTGGTAATACAATGTATGAGGTACATGTACTGTACATGTCGGCTATTTACCGTTTACGCATATTGGAGCGGTGTATCATGAATAAGGTTTAGCACAAGGGCGCCTTACACGTAAACGGCTGCCCTGGTTAGAACTTCTCCTGACTTGTTGAGCCCAGAAACTCGAAATAATAGCAATTAAATTTTTTAGTATCCTACATGTAATGAGAACTTCTATGGTTGTACTCGAATTATTAATTTTGTATTCTTATGAATACGATTCTCATTGCATTAAGAGTTTAGCAATCTCGTATGGAATACTTTTTAGATGAGAAATGACACGGGTTCATACAAGTGCGTTAACGTCATCATTTTTCGACTTTAGCGTAATTTTGATCACCCTAATAATTCGAATTTATTCCATTATTTTTATCGATTTAATTGTTCTTTAAATTTGCTCAATACAATATTAATATGAGTTTGTGGAAACATTAACGTTTTAGTTTTTATTTTACAAGTTTGTATTAAAAAAAATTGGATTCTATAAAAAAGTTTGTGTGGGACTGGGAGTATAATAATATTTATTCTATTAATTTAATCATGAGAAATAATAAGAGTATTAACTGTATTACTTTTGTCAATATGATTGAAGCAATTTTGAACAAGTCTGATTTACATGCACGTGTATTGCATAGAATTGCAATATTTCTATTGATATTTCTTTTAATAGACGTAATCTCCCGCGTTAGTATGTACGAGTGACTTTTTGTTCAACGTTATTTTTGATAGACTCACAGTCATTTTCTTTGTCAATTATTTTTTATTTATTACTCCGATATAATCGTAATCTGCATTGAAACCCGTGATTAATAGTGGCGTGCGCGTGCGTGGTTTGCGAACGCCATGCGTTCGAATTAATCAAAACAGCGCCAGAACGAATTGTGCTTAAGAGTGGCGCCTTCTGGTGTCACTAACAAAATGAAGAGAAGTAGCAACCGCAGTGCCACGCGACCGGAAGTAGGTAAAACGTTGGGAGGGGTTTTTTTTTTAGGAGAAAAGGGGAATCGTGATGTATAATGAGGAGGAAAATGAGAGACAGGAGGGTTTGGGGTGTAAGAGAGATTTTGTGGGAGGGCCTCGGCCAGGGGTTTCTCTTACGTTTGTCAATGAACACACGGCTTCTGTTTACGTTCTAGTCGAAATGACACGACATTACAGCAGTTTTGAGCGAAATAATAATAATAAAAAAAAACTGTTAGTACAACATGTGATGTATGTTGTTTATTAAGGGGGTAGATAAGAGAGTTTTTTAAACAAATAATACGCGGGTGAAGATGAAGAGGAGTATTTGATACGATACGGTTACGGTAGAACCTCGATTTATCGTTTTGAGTAATATTTTATTTAAAAAACTAAAGAGATATCGGAAATTGTAAAAAAAAAAAAAAATCTTGATACACTGCACCGGTATTAAAAAAACAACAAATGTATAGTATTAATTTGTTTAAGAAATGCAAAATAAAAAAAATTTGTTTTACCGGTATCAATATTTACAATTTACGTTTAAAATTAGTTTTAAGTGAACTTTATCGTCCTGATTTGTTTAAAAAATAAAATAAAATTAAAAAAATTATTTATGCGGGTATGCGGAGTGGAGTGTAACTATATGGAAGATGGTCGCTACCTTTTAATACTGTACTGATGAAATCACGTTATATCACGTTCATTGAGATACACACCTAATTAAATTAAGTGTTTTCCAATTTAATTTTTATTTCGAGCTTTTGTTGATTTTCCTTTTCAAATTCTGAAAGTTTTTTTTAAAAAAATTGTTTTACATTTTTTTGTGTTGATTATTTAAAAACTAAAATCTGCGTTAATTGCCAAGAATAACGATTCCATAACTTTTTTCCGTTACCGGTATGTTTTTTTTTATTGTACGGTATTATTAAATATTAATTTAAGTTTAGTTAGCTATTTTAAAATCAATTAATTTATATTAAATTTGGCTTTTTCAATAAGCACCCAAAAGCGGTTATTTATACAGAATTAAAATAATTATTTGTTGAAATATTTAAATTTTTAAAATGCCAAAAGTTGTTAATTACGCGAGAATTTTTAAATTTGCTTTACGCTAAACCTGAACTTATTGATCATTTTTTGGCAAAAAATCTTAAAAGTTTTACTGGTAATTATATTGTCCGTATTTGCACGTAAATTTTTATTAATTGCCTAAAAGTTTATAGAAATTCAGCAAAAAGAGATAGTTTGAGATTTTTTTAATTATTAGTGGATTAGTGCGTATAAAACGTAAAATCGGGGCTTTTCTTTCTTGAGATCAACTGAATTAATGCGTTCAAATGAATGTCTGGAGTTTTTTTCTCTCAATAATCTGTTTAAATGTTTTGTACAGTTTATGTTTGTGTTTTTAAGTGGTATTTTGGACGTTGGTAGGTAGGTGTGCATTTCTTGTTGATTTTTTGAGGGAAAAACGTCAAACGTTGACAAATGGTTTTATTATATTGGTTCAATAATATATTGTATTAGCTCACATTATTCAATATTTAATTTTGCGGGTGAGCAATTAGGCTTTTACTCATTTTATTTATTTATTTTTATTTTTTTTCCTTCTCTTTTTCAAATGTTTATTTTTTTCACTTTTTCTAATAGTTTTAACAAACTTGCTTCTTAATTAATGTTTTAATAGCTGTTCGATGTTTTCTATTGAAAGTTTTGAGGAAGCAATTATTGGCTATTTACATCGTTTGTTTTTAATATTATTTTTTTTATATTGATACTTTTAATGAAACAACGACATTTTTAAGCAAATATTTAATACATTAATTTTACGGTTATTCCGGCCTATATTTTCGGAAAATTTTCCAATACCGGTATTCATTTTTTTTTAAATTTTTATTATTAATCGAAAATGTTCGACCGCTTCATTTTATATTCTTAATTTATTAATTGTTTTCGATGATGACTGAAAATACTAGATCATTAATTTTAATTATTCAATTTACTTTACCTCTCAACTGACGAATCTCTTTTTCTCTCTGATTTACGATTTCTTTCTCTTTTTCTAATTTCTCAGATTCGGTTTCGATGCGGCGAGTTGGAAAATAAAAAGTCGGCGTAATGTAAATAATAGGCTCGAGCCTACTCTCGTTATATCAATCGTTTTAATCTCTGTCCAATCTTGTTGTTTTTTTCGCCTCACTGACACGCTGATAAATCGCACGTAATTCTTTTGCCTTTTCATCGAGAACCCAGAGTTAGAAATGAAAGAAAAATGGCGGGGGTAAAAAAAAAAAAAAAGAAATGTGGTGGGAAAGACACACGTGTTACAACCCTCCAAACGTCAATTACAGCTTCACTTAACTACGTCTTAACATACTGCAATCTACAATAAACACCTATAATATGCTCTACAAATTGCTTTTAATTTTTTTTTTTTATTTTAAAAAAAATGCTAGGAATTTAAACAAAGTACACCCATACCCTGATATACGGCCCCTTGATATACGGCGTTTTGCTATAACGGCTTTTATTATTTACGACACTGTTTCGATTTACGGCCCAAAATACTTCGATATACGGCCAAAAAAAAATTTAAAAACGAAAAAAATTGAGATTAAGGAGCATATTTTTAAAAAAATGCAAATACTTATGGCAAAAGTACATTTTGCATGAATCGCGAGAATGGAATTTGGTTGAAATAGGGAGAAAGTGTCGTCTTTCTTCGGTACAAATATATTCCCTTATGGAGAGCTTATGGTACGATACATGTTCAGTAAAAATTAAGAGTTTTTATTTTGTTTCTATTTTGGTTTTAATAACCAGAAAGCTGTGTTAGTTAAATGTTTTCATTATACATGCAATTATATAATGAAATAAAAGTTAAAAAATGTAATTTTCATTAAAAAGTTGGCGGTGTTTTAAATTTTCCCTTTGAAGTTGGAAGTTTGGAACCGATCCCATAGAGTTAACATAGGTTTCTATGGGAAAAAATGATTCAATATACGGCGTTTTGCTTTACGGCCAAGTTTCGAGGAACCGATCTAGGCCGTATATCAGGGTATGGGTGTACAATATGCAAGTGTTTCGGCTTGCACAAAAATTACTAATGCAATGATTCAAAATTACGCATAATATTCTGTACTTATTGCATAAAAGAGGCATATTAAAGTTATAATTATTTTTTCTTCTTCTCATTTTAAAATAAACCAATCGCAGAATGGAAATAAATTAGAATTAAAGTGCCAAAAAGTATATTTTAACGCTTTCATTAATATAAGTCAACCAAACCATCTTTGAAATAATACCGGTGCATAAACAAATTATTCTGAAAAATTGAACATTTATAAAAATAAAAATTAAAGAAAATTAAAAAAATGTGAAAGATTCCATCCGATTTCTGAAAAAACGACACCTGACTCCTGAGCGTCATCATCTCTTGTAGCAATTTATGCACCAAACTATAGCGAATGGCACTTCCACTCTATTTGACTGATTTAGTTTTTAGACATTGGTAACTTTTTTTTTTTTATTATTTATAAAAAATTCTAATTTTTGAAAAATGTCACTTTCGGTTATTTTTAAATTTTCATTTTCATTCATTTTAATTTATTGTTTCATAAAAATGACTGGTAGCACGTAAAATTATCATTTTTTTTTACCGATTTACAGTACATTTATATTATACCTTTTCATAAATATGGTAATCAATTTTTTAGCCGCTTTTTCTCTGAAATCATTAAACAAGTAAAATGATTACCCATAAATAATTTACCAGGATTTTTTTTCTTCTCGGTTTTCTAAAAAATTTAGTTTGCTGGAAATTTTATTGTACGGAGAAATTCGATGTGCTGTATTCACGTTGTTTAGCATTTCGCGTCATTGCGGCCTCCTTCCTTCAATCCTTTCCTCTACCTTCAATAGCGTTTACAGACTTAGATTTCTTGGTTTAACTATGTAACTATGAAGCTCTTTACCGTAAAAAAAAACATTTTTACTAACAATTTTGATTCTATTTAGTTGGTTTAAAATTCTTTTTTGCTTTTAAAATAGTGCATAAGTTAAGTTTTATTTTTTTAATTTTCTAGATGTCGCAGCCAAGAAAGAAAAGATGTTTGACATTTTTGTATCACCCTGTATCGTCTTTGACTTGAGATTTTTCTTTCCCCGAACTTGAGCCCGGTAAGTTTAATTGATTATTTATCTTTCCATCGACTTTGATGAATTATTTTGGTTTTATCGATTGACTACGGGGTAAAGTCAGTGTATTTGTAAAGCAGACGTTTATTAAAAATTGCGTTTTGGCTTTCGTTGCCAATTAAAATCAAGCTCATAAACACGAGATGACGTAGATAGGTGGACATTGAATGGAGAGAATCGATGACGGCGCTCGTGTTACCGTACTATTATATCGGTCGTGTAATTATAGGCCCATTATTTGTCATTTGGCGGTGGCAGGAAAGGTTGAAGCTGGGTGGGAGGGAGGGTAGAACACCGTCGTAATTGTGTGTACAGTGGAAATGTTATTCCAATTTCGGCTAAGGTTTATTGAAGGCAGTCATTGGAAAACTATAAAAACCTGAGCTTCGCAGATTGCGAGTTTCTCACAATTTCTCACTCGATAAAAGTAGCGGTTGCAGAGAGATGGGGGGAGGGTGGGGGTTGCACATCGTATTATAACCGCGGCGGATGGAGTTTTGATGCCAACACCGGCATATAAAAAAAAAAACAGCTAGGTCTTCGAAATTGCGACTTCGGTAAAAATAATGTCGCAACATCTGCATGAAAAGAATCGCTTCCAATGTGAATTATTAATGCCATTAGTTTTAAATAAAACTGCACTTCGTGATCATTTTCGAGTTATTTACTTTTTTTAAACCTGAGATTACAAGGATTTAGTTTAAGTTTAATTGCATAATTTTTTTTTTTAATTTTTGGGATTCCAAATCTGTGCAACAAATTAACAGGTTTAGTAAATCCGTGCGAATTTCAGATTTAGAAATAGGTTTTCTACAAGTATAATTTAAAAAAGTAACTATAAAACGCGAAATTATGATAGCCTTATGTAAATTATGCTACCGTAATTTTGTTGTAGCAAGGTTAAGGGACTCTTTGATTGGTTGTTCATGTAGACCTACAATGTTCAGTACGGTACGATACTGAAAAATTGGTTGTACATGTACTAGTACAGTATTATTATTCGTTTACTGTATTAAAAACGTATTTAATTGTGCCGGTGAGATGGTGTACTCCGATGACGCCATTTTTGTTTCAAAGCGTATTTTAAGCAAAACAACTTTTAAGACATTTGCATGCATGTAACATTATCTTGAAATGTTATAGAGTATATTTTAAGGTATCAGCATTGTTGCTTGTTTAGCGTTATAAATTATCCGTAACGTAATTTTTAAGGCAAAAATCATTAATTTTTTTTTTTTAATTTTTTAAATTGAGAACGCCCTTTCTTATTGAATTGTTTGAATGAAATTATAATTGATAAAACTGTGCCGGTAGTTTTATTTACTTTAAAGTTTTGTGTTATTTTAATTATAAAGTAAATACTGTATTTAGAGCACCATAAAAAAAGAAAAAATGTTTGGGAAAAGTAATTATGCAATTTTTATTAGTCAAATTAAATTGCAAAATTTGGAATTAAGGCGGTTTTAATCCGATTTTTTTTTTTTTTTTAAAAAAAAAAAGAAGAAATCGATTATAAATAATGGAGAAGAAAAGTAGATAAAATCGAAGGTTTTAATTACTTGAAATACAATTTTAAATTTTTAAATAATGTTGGAAAATATCTGTTTAAAAAAAAAATTTAGAGAGCAAGTTGCACTTAGCTCAATTTAAATTTAAAAGAATTCGTAATATTATACTTTATTAATTTCAGGTATTGAAACGACTTTAAAAAAAAAATAATGTTATGTACAGTAGGCCTATGTCTTGTTTCAATACAAACGTTATCGTATTAATGAATGGATATAAATTTCAAAATTTTAATTCCTTTGTATTTATTTGGTTACTTGCATGTAGATAACTACATTTTCTTTACTATAATCAACTACTGTGTTTAATTTCTTGAAAAAAATCTGCAAGTCCAGTCTGTCTCGCAAAGCAGCATTATTTTATTGTCTAGATTGGTGACATCACTTAGTTGGCGCCAGGTCAGAGTTAAACAGACGGTGGTGTTATGTTAGCGATTGCTATGGTGAATCCCAGTCGATATATCGGTTGTTTATCCGCTCGGCCGAAGAAGATGTGTTCGGAGTGGTGTCCCTCTTCTTTTTTTCTCTCTTTATCTTTCTCTCTGACTTTTAGCAAATCCTTTGTAATCCAACGGTTTGGTTAAAGATGGGCGTGTCCTCGTTAAGCCGCGGTTTAGCCCGACTGTAATTGAACGAATCTAATACGTACGACATAAAAGACAGAAGGAAGGTGGGTGGGTGGGAGGAAAAAAAAAGCGGAGGAGCAAATTGTCGCAGTTGAAAAGCAGATTTGAAGAGTGGATTAGTCGATAATATCGGTCAAAATCAAAAAGTGCAAACATTTATTCCGAGTCACGCCATCCCGTGCTATGGGCTCTTTTTCTTTTCCATTTCACCCCCTTAAGCACAGCGCTACTGATCAATCAATCGATGTATCGATAAATTTTATTATGCAGCCGGGCGATTAGAAATTCCTAGCAAACGTTAATAATTGAAGTGACGAAAAAACTGGATTCTGCCGCCTTTATTGCTTTCCATCTCTCTCGTTCTCTTCTTTTTAAAGAAATCTATTCAATTTCAAACAAAAGGATGATGATGATTATATACTCCAAGTGCGCATGCGTATCGAATTCGGATAAAGACAAAGCTATTCGAAAATCATGATTGGGGGGGGGGGGGGGGGGGGGGGAA
>JAQGAZ010000702.1:0-48900 GCA_034692225.1 Polydesmus complanatus
TTTTGAACTAAAACTAACAAAATCGAAACTAACTAAAACGAAAAAAGTTAGTCTCGTTGGCGCTCTTGGGCCTAAGTTTCACATGTTAGTGCCCCTCCCAAAGTCGACCACCTCTACTGCGAGACTCCCGTTTCGGTAGTCAACATTGGAGTGAATAGATGGAGTTCTCAATACTTGATTAAAATTTCTGGGAGTAGAATTCTATTTAAAAACGTCATAAAATTTAAATTTTAATACTGGTAGCATAAAAATAATACTTTTTTTTTAAATTAAAAACAATAATTCTTTATTTGAAGACCACTTTTATTGGGTCTCAACTGTGGTCTCGACGCGGAGGTTTCACTGAATTCAACTTTAAAGTAATAATACCGGTAATAAAAAAACAAAATATAAAGTTGCTTTCACGTTTGTTATTGTCAAGAGTCTTGGTTTACTTCAGTTCTGGTAGTCAATGCAATGAATTTTTTAACATTTTATTCGAGGAAAAAAAAAACTTTTTTTCAATTCAGCCGTTCAGAGTTCCTGTAATTTTTTTTTATTAAGGTGTAGTAATACGCCGCGCTTTAATTTAGTTGGCAAAGGTTAAGTGTTATCTTGATTGTTTTGCCGAGTCGGTGTTGTTTTGGTTTATTTATTTCTTTTTATTTTATTTTATTTTATTTTTTTTTCTTTTTTTTTGTTAAATAAAATCGCGAGACAGGAGCCACTTTCAGCGGCGGTGAAGTCGAAGTATCGATTTAGATATCGATTGCAGGCGCACGTACTCGTAGCTTCTCTACCAATTTCACCATCATATTCACACTCCAAACGAATTTCTTTATTTTGTTTTCTTCCTTTTCTCATGCGCACCCGACAAATTGTGTTTCTATTTGTGAAATACGATACTAAAAGCTGATGCACACAGACTTATTTGGCAGACCGGATACTCGTTGCGACTCTATACCGCACATTGCATTATTGTTTGAAGAAAATTTGTTTTTATTTTATTTGTCGAAGAGTGTTTTTGTGGGTGGTTTTTGCATTGCTCCATCTGTTAACAAAACTGACAGGATCTCTTTTTATTATGTAGAATTTTTATTAAGAAAACGTGACGATTTAATTAAAATTCTTTAATGACATATTTTTTAGAACTTCATTAAGAACTTATTTAAAGCGGTTTATGTAGTGATCAGTTTTAGGTGCGTTCTTGTTTTAATGTAGCCAACAATTTTCAATAAATCAGTGAAAGTTACGAAATGTTGTTGGGACCAACTTCTTATTATCATGGTTGACGTTCTGGCCCTTGAACTATTTGTATTTTTTGCTGTCTTCAGTAATCTTAGGTATTGGTCTGATCAAAATGGGGATAATTAAAAATCAAACATGATTGAAATTAACTAGCAGAAAGGATTATTTTAATTTAGCAAACATGAGAGTTCACTAATTAACTTTTGCGGTGACTAAGTTTTAACGCATTAAATAATTAAATTATTATTAATAAGAATTTGACTACGGTTTTTTTTTTTCTTTTTAAAGATTTTAATTTTTTTTTTCGGCTTTTATGAAATTTTTTTCTCGATTTTTAGTATTTAATCTCGTTAAATTTTATTTAGTGGAATTGTTTTAACGAAATAAAAATTGTATTTCTATCTAGTTTGGCTTTTAACAGACAAATTGCAGACTGTATTCGCGAAACAAAAACTTTTTTTTTTTTTTAATATTATTTTATCTTTGCAACACGTATAGCGTGTGTGAAAATAATATTTTATACGTTGAAATTCAAAACTACTGTACATGTATATCTATTTTATCACTTCTATTTCATTTTTTTTTTTGGTTGAAAAAAAAAAAATGAAGTTTTCTAAAAATAAATTTCATTTTGTGCAAATAAAAAATGATGTGCCCGGTTTTGCAAATCGAGAAGACGTATTTTGTAACTCCCTTCTCATATTTTCTCGAAATGATGAAAATTGAAAAGCTGCAAAAAAGAATGGAAATGAAATGCGAGAACGTGAAGTTGTTCCCTCACGTATTTTGTTTTTCTATTAAATTTGCTTATTTCGAATTGAGATGGATGTTTGCGCCGGTGTTGGTGGTCCGGTTATTCTGGTTGGCCAAAAACCAAAATAAAAAAAGTTTTGCTAAGACAAACAAGAAGCTCGTGCAAAGGTCAGATTGTGTTACTCTTCATCATTTTTTTTATTTTTTTTTAGAAAAAAAAAAAAATATATGCTGCACATATTTATGAATTTTTTGTTCTACACATTTTTTTTTTGTGTTGGTTTGTTATGAAAATCTATAAAGTTGTTTGCAATCGTTTTCTTAACTGCACCTCGGAGGAATGGCGGCTGCGCGCGCGCGTGAAAGTCGTCCAAGGAAAAGGAAGTAGAATGAGCTTAGAGGGTTGAAAGACATTGAACATTTTAAAATTCGATGGTAAAGTCGATAAAAGATGCTGTTGCAAGCGACGTCATCTGTCTTCAGCTCTCTTCACACTCGGCGACATCGATGAAAGTAACGCGCGGTGTAAATGCACGTGTTGAGGCCAGCGCTATGCGTGTTCAAACGTTTGGGTATAGTGCACTCACTCTCAACATTTTCAAAATATACAAGAAAGCGCGAGGAAAAATTATTCTACTTTTTTTTTTATATATACCGTACGGTATAAATACAGCACTAGGTTTCATGATTTATTGTCGTTTTATATCGAAATTTACTTGACGACGCCTTTTTTTTCCACGTGTGCTAAAGATAAAAGTCTAAGATACATTTTTCACAATTTTTTCTTCAAATAAGTTGCGAAATAATGAAATATTGCCGTCGATTTATGTTTTATGATTTATGTTTCGTAATTTTTTTATTTTTATTTATTATTGTGTAAATACGAGCACATTTTATTCTTTGCTTAATTTTTAAAAATAATGAGTTAGTTAATAATATTGGTCATTAAAAACGCAAAATGTTAACATTCATAATTTATATTTGGGTTTTTTTTTAAAAAAAAAAAAAAAAAACTAAGACAACGAAAAACATAAATTTATTATAAATAAAATATAAACTGCGTAAATAATTAAAACTTAAAAAATAATGATTAAATGATTAAATCTTTAAATGAAATGTGTTTAGGTTGAATTATTATTGAAGAATTACTATGTTCATAGTATTAAGCGCTTCTTGTAACTTAATATTTATTATTAACTTAGTAATTATTATTTTTTTTTAATTTCAAACTTAGATAGACATAAGATATCCTTATTAAAGCAAAAAAAAAAAAACTTGATGCTTTTGCTATTTTGAATCAAGTGCGGTATTTACCGAGATTTAATTTCATATCGCCTAGCAAAAAGTGTCGATCGGAAGTTGCAAGTTCAGTTGACACAGATAAGGCAGGTTTTCTTCTATTAATGATTTAATCAAAAGTTTTTAAGATTTTTAATTGTCGTTTTCATTTTCCCGCGTGGGAGAGATGCAAACTCATCAACATTGCAATAACAATTAAAATTTATTAAGAGTTGCCATTCAAGTACAGTACATGGATTCATAAAATAGGGCAAAAACAAAGACCAAATCTGGTTTAGACTAATCGAATAAATGGGCGAGTTGGAAAAAGCACGGTCATTCGTCTCGTCGAAAGTCTAAACAGTTTGGTGAGTTCGATGACGAGTAGAGAAAGGAGTAACTGGCATTTTGTTTATAAAATGGCAGTTTATTAAACAAAGTTTGTAAAAGTCAACAAGTTGATTAAATAAATTGACAATATAGGAGTATGACGACTTTTGAGCCCGCCAACAGTTTCAATTAGAGGTAACAAAGTTATGGATTTAGCAATTCTGTATCAATTCTTTATTTAAGCATGTATCGATCAAAATTATGTTTATTTGAGGCTTCTTGCCTCAAATACGGTAAATGTTTTACAATAAATTTTTGCTGTTTTCGATAAAACTTTTTAAACTTTCGTGATTAGTTTGATCTTTTGCCGCTCAAAGCCATACAATGAACGTAGGAAGCAACTAATTAAAAAAAAAATGAGATTATACAATGTACAGTAAACTATACATTTTTGAGTTTTATTTAGTTTTAGCTGTTCATTTAATTCGATTACGTTTTGTTGGTTTCAGTTCCAAAATAATAATAATAATAAAAAAGAAAACATATTTTGAAAAGGAAAGCGTAGTGATAATAGTTAGGAAGTTGGGCGGCAGATAACGTAAAAAGGCTAATTTTAATTTCGAGTTGATTGATAATAATGTTTTGAGAGTGAATTAGGCGCGTTCGATGGGGAAGACGAGTTCCCGTGAACAAGAATCGGAGTGGGTGGAGGAAGAAACGTGATTGAGTTGGCCAACTTATGCATATTATAAAAAAAAAAAAAAGAATAGAAAAAGGAGGGGGGCTTTGAGCGTTTTAACGATCGTTGTTCCTCTGACAATTTGGTTGCGGTGTGGTACCGAACGGAGCTTGTAGAACGCCGATTGCACACAATCTCGCTTCTCTTTTATTAATTTAGCGGGAGGGGGGAGGATAGAGTGAGCGAACGAATGTGGCGAGGGAGATTGGGAAAAGGAAAAGAAAATTGGGGAGAAAAAAAAAATGGCGGAATAAACGCCGGCTTTTCTATTTTTAATTAAATATGCTTATTAAACTCTAGTTGGCATTTTGTAAATTAATTAGTGTCATTGAAACGAAGAATGGCGGCTTATCTTTATTACTCTACCGAAGTTTGAACTCGGAAGATTTCTACTTGGCGCTACTCGTTCCCCTCCCACTCATCGTCACCTCGCAACTCTCGCCGCATCCCAACCCCCCTTCTACGCCCGCGCCTCTTAAAAAGTGGATGGCGATTTTTCGACTCGCGCGATCAAACGCAACCGATGCGAAACATTGAGAATTAACTTATCATTTGGATTTATTGCTAATTAGCTCAATTAGAAGGCTTCGGTGATTCGATGAAATAGTCAATAAATAAGATGAGATTTTTTGAATAGGTTTCTCCAGTAGTGGTGAGACGAGCGTGCAATTAACAAATGCACCATCGATCCTCTACACGTTGTTTTCCATATTAAAATGGGTCACAAAATGTAGATGGAATAAATAATGATAATAATAGTCAATAGTGGCAAGTACCCATGTCTACATAATTATTTATTAATGCCGTTCAGTACAATCATTTAAAGCGTGTATAATTACCAGTATAAAATTACGAAATGCTCTGCTCATGACTAATTATGTCATCTTATCCTACATTATACAGGGAACTCATCTCTGGACTCATCTTAAGTTTCTAATTTTAACTCTTTCGTAGTTATTTTTAAAATTTTTAATAGTTCATTTTAAATCTTTACTATATACCGGTAATTTTAAATGTTATTTATTTATTTATGTTTTATTGCGCCCCTAAAGCAATTTAAATCTTTAATACTGGTAATGAATTTTAAATTTTTAATAATCAATTTTACATTTTTAATTGTCAATTTTACATATTTAATAATCAATTTTACATTTTTAATAATCAATTTTACATTTTTAATAATCAATTTTACATTTTTAATAATCAATTTTTAAATTTTAATAATTAATTTTACATTTTTAATAATCAATTTTACATTTTTAATAGTCAATTTTACATTTTTAATAGTCAATTTTGAAACTTTTACTGTCAATAAGAAAAATCTTTTAAAAATTTGATATTTTAAATTTGCTCAAAATGAGGACTAAAATTCAAATGCATTTGAAAAATCAAGGAAGAGTGTTAATTTTTTTAAAATTAAACAACAGTTGAAGGTTTTTTTTTTATTGTACCGTACTGATTTTTTAGTGATTTTGATTGAAAGTATTATTTTGTAGTACGTAACATAGTTTGAAACTGTTGATCCAAATCCGCAAACACATTACTTAGGAATAAATTAGCCTGGGATTTTCCTTTGCTGTCGCTGTCAGTAAGAGTGGAATTGGGAACGTGATTTTCTTCACTACTGGCGATCAATCTCTTCGACCTTCCAAATTAATGGCGACATCTCGCGACACTATCCACTCGGACGTTAAGCGAGAGCGATTACGAAGAATCGATGACCCTGTTTGAGAAATGGTCAAGCGCGTTGAGCGCATTGTTCAACGCTAATGCTTCTGCGTGCCAAAGTATACAAATTCAATCCTTATGTAGATTGTCCGCTTCACTATTTTATAATATGGCATCCTATGATTAGATTCTACCGGTAGTATGATATTATCAACTCGTAGTAAATTAAAATGATGAGCGATACGTTCTGGCATTAAGTATTTTGGCTGCGATAATTTAGTTTCTTAATCTTTAATAAGGATTCTTACGAAAGACAATTAGCGCAGTATTATTATTACCGTATGGTATTAAATAGTTTAAAGGTTTCTCATCTAATATTCTTCGAGGTCAATCCAATCCAATCTTTAAACGTAGAGCAGATGCCGACAATTTTACAATAATACGAGTAGTTAATTAATTATTATGCAAATTTAATTAAAGGAAAAGCAAATATTTTCCACTTTTTTCTTACGCATAAGTTTTCGCCTACAGTACAGTAGCCGCTTATACTGTAGCTTTATAAATTTTCATTTTCGTTGCTTACTGTATCAAAATATTTTGCATACATGTATTTGTTATTTTAATTCTACGTATAATACTTATATTTTTCTTAGTAAGTCAGCTTTTGTTTGCTCATTTTTTTTTTTTGCTTATGCACATGCGCATTTGTTTTATTATTACAGTATTATTAGTTTTGTTTTTTCAAATAAATATTTTTAAAGAAAATGTGATTAAGTTATGACTTCCCTAATTGAGCCGGCACATTCTAACGCGCTCAACGAAATTTCCATTAACCTTATGCTTTGCCGAGATCCTGCCGGCAATGACATAAAGTGTGAGCGCGTTAACACGCGCGGACTCAGTTAGGGAGGTCATATGCCCGATGTTGTTTTCCATTATTAAATCTGAATCTTGAATCTGAATATAAAACGTTACTGCATTTTCATTAAAAATCGACTCATTTATTCACTTTGCAAAATTAAAGTACAGTACACGTACTGTAATTCAAAAATCACCCTATAGTTTTCGAAGCGCGTCATACCTTTATCACGTGGTTAAAACTCATTATACTGCACTTTGAATATCTTACCATACAATACACAAGCGCGGTAAAAAAAAGCCAATTATTAAAGTACATGTACAGTAAAACTGAGCGGGAAGAGTGTGTATAAGGTTTTTGAGTGCTACTCTATTTTCAAAAATATATTTGACAAGCAACCGGAAACGGTATCTTTTCTTGAAAATGTTAATGCGTTGAAAGTTGATTACTAAATAGAGTTTTTATTTAGCGACGTACGAGTATTTTCAAATTCAATTAAGTCTATTACCGGTATGCACCGGTAATACAGTATTAACGCATAATTATGTTTACACTGGCGTGTAGATTAATAAAGTTATTAAGTTAAATTGTACGTTTATTACATTATACAATATATTTGAATTTGTTTTATTAATAGGGTTGACAAACCAATAATATTCTTCACGTAAGGCTATTAGGCGTTGAGAAGGTTGAAATTGCCATATAGTTTCGCTATACAGATCAATAAAAAAACTGAAAAGTTTGGGTTACCGAGAAATTATAAAAGTAGATGGAGGAGTGTGATATTATTTAGTTTTAATTTTTTTAAAAATCTGTTAAAAAAAAAAACCCGGTACCAAAACATCTTTGTTTTTCTATAAAACGTTACAACTTAAAATTTTGCTAATTTTTTTTTTAAATTATAGACGGAAGTTGTATTGTAATATCTCGGATACCCGTTATACGAGTACTGTACCCGGTATATAGTTTTAAGCATGTTTTTTTTTTTTATTTAATTGCAAGATTTGATACTCGTGAATTTAATTCCGTTACCGAAGGTTCCCGCAAGTTGAATGTGCTTTGTGTTAACCAAGGCAGCATTTATGAGTATTACTTTTCAAATTGGTTTGTTTTAGTTAATGGTTTTCTAGTGTTACGCAGCTGGATTATTCTCAATTAACAGGCATGTTTGCGTAATTGAAATATTGCATTCTTCTCACGCTCCGGGTAGCGCAAAGTTTGTAAATATTATGATGCAATACGTGCAGGCGGCTTTGTATGAGGAAATGGAAGGAGTTGTTTTCCGGTGTAACAAAACGAAATCTTCTTCTGCTATCACCTTTTGCAGCGGCCTTTACGAGCTCTTGAACGAAAGGACATGGAAATAAAAAAAAAAAAAAAAAAAACTTCTTCCTTCGTCTAATCCAAACAGTCGCCAAATGGAAGGATGGAAGTGGACGAGAATAGCATTTGAATGCGGCGCTTTATATTTTATTCAGAGAGATTAAAGATTTAGGTCGGCGGAGTGGATATGTTACGCAACCTAAAGAGATAGTGCGCTGAATACTATTATACAACTTTCTGGATATTATTTAAATAAGATTAAATTTCTTCATTGACGGAGGGAAAAAGAGGGATGGAAGGTTATTGGATGTGGAATAATATTCAAGTCAAAACTTTTATTTTTCTTCAAGGCAGTTTCAGCTTTAAATATTATACACCGGTATATAAAAAAGAGCTATAAAACGACATCTTCAATCGATAATTGCCTAATTCTTTAAAGTAATGACTAGATTAACAATACTAGTGGCATGTCATTATAACGAATGTTGACAATTATTCCTGAAATTGTTTTTGAAATTTTAAAATTTATAAAAATGGAATAAGATTCAAAACGTTTCGAAAATGGAATTAGCTTTATCTTTTAATGTTTTTTTTTTTTTTTTATAAATTACTACTATTAAAAATAAATTACAGTACAGTGTACAATCAATTTTTGCAGCTAATATTCTTTATTAGCCATCATTTGCGAAAATATTTTAATAGCGCTTGTTTCTTGTAAGTAGATTCTAATGAGTGCACCGCTAAAAGCAGTATACAGTACTGTGTTTTAAAAAAAACTTTATACGGTAATGTTTTTATTAAAACATTTTTTCGTTTCCTTTGGAACAAAAAATGTCTCCAGACATACTTTTGCAGCAAAGCTATAATTATTTATTCAACGCTTTAATTAAATAATTAACTCGTAAGACGTTAGCTCGTTTCAGTCGAGATCGCTGAGTTTTCTAACCCTCCCCCTTTCCCCCCCTTTGCGTTAAATTTAAATTCATATTTTCGGATGTGCTTGTGTAATTTTGAAGTGCTTTTTTTTAGTAAACGTCGGCGGCAAAATGTGCGCTCGAAAGAGATTGACCTCAAAAACATTTTGTCGTGACTTTTGTTAACCCGTTGATTAGTGTATGCTAACATTTTGCTGACCTCCCAGGAATTTAATCGAATTTTAAATGGGCCATTTTGGCTAAGGGTGAGGCTAGCGTCGCCTTTGTTGACGCTGATGAACTTAGATTTAGCGGTGAACTTGGCAGCTGGGTAATGAGCAGGTGGGGGATTTCTTTCCCACATCACCCACCGGGCTTGACGAGAGAAAGGGAAGGGAAGGAGAAAAAGACGTCGACAAAGATTTTTACTTAAGTAGCTAGCTTAATTAAAGTATAAGTAAATGCATTAACGCCATTGACTGACAGTTATCGAGTGCAAAGTTGGTGAGAACACTTTCTAAATTGTTTCTTTTTTTTTTTTGAAGGTTTTTAACACTGTTGCCATTCTTACATAATGGGTCAAAAAGTTGACTCTGACTTTGTATCGATAAACAACGAAAGTACGCTTATCGATTATTATTCTTTTACAGTACACGTACTAAGTTTACATTCTGTTTTTAGCAATTTTTACAAAAATAAAATATTTTTTTGTATATTTTAAGTACATTATCTGTTATACTTTGAGAATAAAAACCAAAAGCAGATGCTTTCTAATAATTATATTTGGAGCTATTAAAATTTTACTAGTTTGATTATTCCTGGAGTATTAGTTTTGGGAGTTAGATCGTCTAGTAACATTCGTAGAAAATTGGTCTTGTACATGTATTGATATAACTTAATAATGTATTACAGTACATGTACTCAAATTAAGAAATGAACCCAGACTTTAATTACGTTCAACAGCAGGTTTAATGTTTACATTTTAATGTTTTTTTTTTGTAGTTGTTTGAGCATTAAAATTTCAATTTGATTACTGATTTGAGTTTTAAATTCAGTTATTAGTTAAACAAATAATAAATTTTAATTGAATTACAATATTTTAATTATTGAATAAATAAACTTTTCTGTTTGTAGTAGATTTTAATAATGCATTAGCACAGTTGAATTGAGCTTATTAAATTTAAAGCCTAGGTAAGATACGCAAATTTAATGAGAGGCATTACTTTGTTTTCTACGTTAATTAAATTATTTTACTGCAGCATGTATTTGCTAAGGTTACACTTTACAATATTGGTATTTAAATACGAGTCTTATTTTCATGTATTTTTTTCTTGGGATCTCATCAAATATTAGTAAATTTTTAGTTTTACCTGAATATTTTTGGGTATTTGCACATTTACATGTAGGGGAAATTAAATTATTCCCTTTGAGGTTATATTCCAGTGTTGCTTGATTTCATAGGAGCTGGTATTTCCAATGCCTCAAAGCCAAATTACTTAATTAGAAAACTGTTTATAATAAAACATTTTGAGAAAAAGAAGTTTGTTTAAAATGGTGTACAGTAGAGCTCCAATATTTGTCAGATTCGATATTCATCTTGTTTTTTTCTTTGAAATTTTGAACCGCTATTCGCTTCATGAATCGATATTCGTTCTGTTTTTTTCCTGATTTTTAAAAATTTGTTCAAAATTTCAGCGAAAAAAAAAACCACATTTAATAAAAAAAAAAAAAAAAAAAAAAAAGCAAACAAACAGCATTGATTATTAAAAAAAAAAAATGAGTGCTAGCTAATCGTTTTGACATTATAACAAAGAAATGTTTGTCATAAGGATAAAACAATATTAAGTACCGGTAGTTAGTATGTACAGTAGTTGTAGTGTATTTTCATTGATTTTCGATACTGATTTTTGGGTGAGAACGGTTTAAACTGTTTTTAATGTATTCCTTTGGAATAAATTGATCCGTTATTCGTCAGATTCGATAATCTTGTCATTTCCTCTGGAACGGATTAATGACGAATTTTGGAGCACCACTGTACATTCAACGGCGCGATTTGTTTATGTATACGTATATACTGTAGTTTTAAAAATAAAGTATTAAATCAAAGATTAATAATTTAATGATGCACTTAAGTTAAACAGAGCACGTATTTGAAGGGCTCGAGAAAGCGATTGTGACGTGCGCGAATGAGAACGTCTGTATTACATCTCTTTAGGTGAGATTAATTAACTTGGATTAACGGCTTTGAGCTCGAGGAAAAAGTTTGATCAAAGTTGCGAACAATGGGAGAGATATTTTGATAGCGTTCGCGCGCGCGTGTGCGGTGGCGGCGGAAGCAAGAGGGAAATGGCGTCCTCGAGTGACGGCTGTTCCCTAACCGGGAATAGGAGAATCGATGCCACCGAAGGGGAAACGTTAAGCCGCAAACACAATAGAAGCGAGAAATTAGTATGCACTTAATTTGGAGAAATAAAATCAAGGCGTTTGGTGGCAAGCGCGTCACGTTGGTTCGGCTCGGAGCTCGTCACTAGCAAATGTCACGTGACGGCTAAGAAAATGTAGGGTAGACCTGGAAATCGATCGACGAGAAGCCGGGTGGCAGATGAAAACGGCTGACTTTTCCTACTCATTAAGAATCGATAAATTCTGATGAAAATGCGTGATTTAAAGGTCATTAAAGATGGCGTTGTCGCAAGATGGCTGCTGCTGCTTTTCACCGAACCAAATTTTGCTTCGAGCCAGTTCACACGCGGCGACGAACATTTTCCAGTTAACAACTCAATTACTAAAATAATATTGACTTTTGAAAAGCAGAATTTAAACCGCGGCTTTTTCTTTCTTTCTTTATTATTATTTTTTTTTCAGAACTCTGTTTGCACGCCGCACTTATTCTTAGAATGCGAAGAAGGATTAATGAAATCATTTTAAATTAAGTTTTGACGTTTTAATTGTTTTATTTGCAATAATAGCCCGCGGATATACGGGTATATGGCGCGTGAATAGATTATTTATTATTTTTTGGTCGTAGAAGTAAACTTGGTTTTTGTCGTTGCGCATTAAAAATATTGTGATTTTGGAGTACCGGAGTAGCAGAATTAATTTTGCGCGTTTTTAAAATAATAATTATTAAAAAAAATAATAATAAAGTAAAGTAAACATTTAGGTTGATTCAGTACATGTTATTGATGTTAATTACAGTTTCAAAATACATTAATAGGTTTGTAAAAAAAAATGTTAAAAAATTAATTTTAAACATAACAAAATAAATATTTTCAGTTTTAAATAAATTTTCTGTTTGACGACAAAATAATTACAGTATTTGACTTCCATGAGACACTATGATGGGTAAAATGAAATTATTAGAATTTTTTTTAAAAAAAAAAAAATTTTAATATAGTTTTATTTATTCTCCGAAGTTTTCTTAATGCATATTTCGCAAAATAATTATGAATTAAAACTTTTTAGTTGGTTTTCTTTCTTTTTATTTTTTTTTGAATTAGCTAACTTAACATTTTTTAAAATTAAATAATATGCAGTATTTGGTTAGTTTGACTTTCCAATCGATATGTATTTTTTTTTCTTAACCGAAGAAGTCACTTTTCAACAAGATGGAAACGTTGCGTACAATTAGCTGTGCGAAAGGATGTAAAGCAAGGGAGAAATAAAGGTTGACAGATTTGTGATTAATTTATGAAAATTGAATTTTGCTGCAAGCTGATGGAGTTGAGCTGCGCGGAGAATTGAAAGGCGCTCGACGTTTGCTGATTTGATGGCTGGCGAGGTTAAAGGCCGAACGCTTAGCTGGCGGAAGAGAAAGAATTTTTAATTGAAAACCCTTTGACTTGTTAAGTCTTGAGACGGGTGGGTCAATTTTTTAATAAGGGGCAAAATTAATAGTTAATATACGGTCGGCAATCACAGCCAGCATGTGAGCTAATCGGGAAGCGCTTCGTAGGGGGGAACTTTGGCATGTACATTAGGCTACTGAACACCATAGCGCAAACATTCTCAATATGTAAAAAAAAAAATAATTATTATTATCGTTAAACTTAATTATTTTTATTACCGCCGGCTAATTGATAAGCGGAGCAAACATTACGATGACCTTCGGAGTCATTCTGTATTTAGTGACGTCATAATTTCGAATATACAATTAATAATTTAGCCATAAGGGTATAAAATTTGTCAATAAATTGACCAGATAGCGTTTTTTGTTTATTTATTAGATACTGCATCAGTTATGCGGCAATCATACGTTTTCCCATTACAAAATACACAATTTTATTTTACAAGATTTTTGCATTTTTTTATTAATATACATGTACATTTGTGTCAGTACATTTGAGGGGGAGTAGATTATTTTTTTTTGTTTTTTTGATTAAGATTATCTATTTGCGGGATACATACGACTTAATGCGGACTGCTGGTCACTTAAATTCCCCAACAGTTTCAAGCTTGTGTGATCACAGACACAGAGTTTGTGTCTGACAAGATTTGTTGGTGCTTATTTTCAATCTTTTTTTACTTAAGTTGTAGTTGTGGCAAATGTCTGCACTCACTTTTGAAGATAAAAGTTAAAGTAATGCTTTTAGGCCATCTAAAAAGTGTGGTTCGGCGAAGCAATCGATCTGACTTAATGCGACGTCATAACTACGTCATTCGTTTCTTTGACCCGTTTGGTTTTTTTTTCTCCCTCGTAAGTTTTAGATGCTCAATATTAAAAACTACCGTCACTGCTACGTTAAGAAGCAGTGCAAAGATGCAGTACATTTTGAAATGATATTTTTCAAAGCTGAGTTTAAAAAAATAGCTTGACATTGGCTATGTCAGCAATTTTGCTCTTTAAAGCTAGTCGTTCTTTATTTGTTTTTGCTATAAATAATTATTGCATTGTTTTATAAGTTTGTTCATTCTACTCTTATATATTTTTTGGTTTTTCATAAATTATAACATACCGGGTGTCCGACCGAAAAGGTACTTTCTACTGTAAAAAAGAAACCAGCAAGGCTCAAAACTATAACATTGTGCCGGTTTAAATAGAACTCAAAAGTTTTTTTTCTGTCAAAAAAATATTTTTTTGTTAATTCAAAAAAATATTTTTTTGTTAATTCAAAAAAATATTTTTTTGTTAATTCAAAAAATATATACTCCGTATAAAATATAAAAAATTTAAATTTAAAAACTGACATTTCTAACACATAAAATTCCCCATGATAAAATGTTTGATGGAATCCTTTTACAGGAGTGTGAAAAGTTCTTTTTTTAATTTTTTTTTTTTATATTTTACTTTGTAAAATGGCCTAACTTTTAAATTTTATCTTTGCTAAATGTTTTAATAACAGGGGGAATTTGGAATGTATTTTTTCGGACACCCGGTATGTACCGTGTATTTGTTTGATTCGCTGTCTTTTTATTATTTACTTCTTTTTGAGGGTGAAGAAATCAATGAAATCTGTACAGATTTTTTTGTTGCATTGCTATTGCTTCAGTATGCTTGTGCCAATTTGTTTTTTTTTTTTTGCAGCAAAAATGAAAAACAGATTTGCTTTTTTTCTATTTCTACACTTTCATATCGCAAAAGCTTGGAAGCTGAAGCGAAGGTCTTGCTGTTCAAATTTACATCTTTTTATATTATGATTTTTTTTTTTTTTCGTTTTTCTTTCGTCAACAGTTTATTGTTAGATATTGCGAGCTGATGTAAAATCGAGATTTGGCGAATTCACCACGTGGACAGCTTCTTCAATAAATAAAAATAGGCTTACGCTTTTTATTTATCAGAGTTGTACTAGAATATGACAGGTTTATTCTTTAAAATAATATGTCGGTTGGAGAGGTATTTCTATTTTTTGCTTTACTGATAAGATTTAATGCGCTGCATTTTCATGCTTACTTATTTGCATTCATTATTACAAGGAAAATTATGAAGACAATCACAGTACGGTAATGTTTTAAAAAAATTTTTTTTTAAAAAAAAATTTCTTTAATTGAAAATTGAAAACAAAAAACCGTTTTGTGCGATTTGCAAAGATCAAAAAAAAAAAAAAAAGTTTAGCGTTACACCTACACCCTTAACATGCTGAAGTCATGGAAGAACGCAATGAATTAAAAATTAATAAAATAATAATTAATTACCAGTGCTGCCAGGTGCCAAAAAGTAACACACGCTAAAACATCCTTATTTGGCATAATTAATCACTCCTATTACGATTATATTAGGAGCTATTTGAACGAGAGTAGATAACATTTCAAAAAAGAACGTCAAATTAATTACTGTTTCTGTATTTACATGTATATAGTATAGAGCGTCAATCATCTGAACATTGGCCCGAACAGGGGTTTTATATTGTTTTTACCCTGATTTCACTTAAGATGTGTTAAAGCGATAAACGAAATTTGCATTAACTCTATGGCAGATGCAGGTTGGATGGCGGCAATGACTTCAAGCGTGAGCGCGTGCCGGCTCAGTTAGGAAGGCCATATGCCAGTTGTTTTTTTTATTATTAAATGGAAGGGGTTGATGAATGTAAAAATAAAAAAAATTTATGCATTTTCATTAAAATTTAATTAAGTTATTCATACTTCAAAACTATCGTTCTCCAACGATATTGTTTTATTTGAACTACAGCAGTGCGGTACCGTAACAAATCTATAAGTTGTCAAGTTCAAACAAAATTTATTTTCGTAATTTCAAGAATATTTTTTTAAATTGATAATGGTAAAAAGTTAAGTACGGCATATATTTCTGTATTCCAATTCCGTAAATATACACATAATTGCGGTAGTTAGAAATTAAACTTGCTGTTGAATTTTGTATTCATCATAATTATAAAAGCGAAATAAATTCAGGTATGAGCACTGCATTTCATTTGCATTATACGTCATTAACATTTATACCGGTATATTTTCAAACATAAAAGTTAGTCTATTTACACGTACTGTACCTCGTACATACAGTTACTGTAGTTTAAATTTGCATTAGAAATTTCAGTTCCTGGGTCACTGTAGATCCAACCAATTGAAATGATCTCCTATTTCACGTATCGTTAAATAAGAGAAACACATCAACATTCAAATTTTTGAAGAATATTATTGATGAAAAGATTTGGAGCCGTCTTGCTTTTATCAGCTGAAAGAGATGTTTGCGTGGGAGAGGGGAGGGGGAAAATGTTGTTTTCCACTTTTGCGCTATTTCCTTTCCTACATGGCCTTCCTACTTCTTCAAACAAAAATAATGTTTGGAATGCAAAATGAGACATACAAATGGGATCTTTACCGTGTTTTGCACCTTTTATCCTGTTTTGTCGCAATACGTGTACAAATACGCTGTGTAAATATTTTGCTCGATTAACGTTATATTGCTTCTCCGTTGCCATCAAAAAAAATTTTCTTTTTATGTTTTATTAAGATTAGTCACCGAGGTAGAGTTTATAAATAAAGGAAGGATGTCAATCCAACAAATTTGCCGAGAACAAGTTATAAACTTAACTGACAAAAACAATTTGTCGACTTTCAAAGCATTCGTAATGAAATTGCGAATACACTTAGTAAAATCCATTGCATACAATGCTTGCAAACATCGATGCCCGCGCTGTAATTAAGAAACCATGTTTTAATATAAAATTTTGGTGCTTACTTTTTTTTTTTTAGCATTCCCCAAAATGGGGATCCAAAACATTTGCCTAGGGCCTAGGCCATGATCCGGCGGTGGTTAATTTTTGTGGTTCTCTTTTTACTGTTCTCTGGATGTACTACAGAGCGCGCTAGATATTTAACAATTTTTTTTTAAGAAAGGAAAACCCCAGTTTTTTAAGAAATGCCCCCTTTCCCCACCTATG
This sequence comes from Polydesmus complanatus, assembly GCA_034692225.1. NCBI lineage: Eukaryota > Metazoa > Arthropoda > Diplopoda > Polydesmida > Polydesmidae > Polydesmus > Polydesmus complanatus. The sequence continues at coordinate 16,927 of JAQGAZ010000702.1, forward strand.
AAAACGTGTAAAATGTTTGTTTTAAACACTTGTTGCTTCAATAAAGATGTTTCTGCGTGTTACTTGTATGTGTAAAAATGGGTTGGTAGAGTTAAATGTTTGCGTGTTTTGTTGTGTGTGGCTATTTGCTTTCCGTATAAGTGCATTTGTGTGAGTGAACTCCGCCACCTGACAAACTATCCGTCTGATCAATGGAAAGTCTGCCGCTGGCGCCTGCTACTGTTCCTGAGATGGAACTTCTTTATCTTCCGTGAGAAAGGTCTATAAATCTTTTTACATCTTCACATTTTTTTCACACTAGACAATATTTTTAACGTTCCTTATATTAAGTTGAAAAATTAAAATCCTGTCATAAAAATATTTGTAATTTTTATTATGAACGTTGCATTTTATTATTATTGAAAACCTAAATTTATGAGTATGTGCGGGTTGTAAAACTGCGGTACGGATTTTTGGAGAACTGTTTACGATCTTAACTTTGCGGTTGAACGTCTTATTGACTTCTAATTTATTAATGAGCAGGCTATACTAATTAAACTCAACTTTATCAATTCATTATTTTTAGAGTAAGCGCGATAAACACAATATTAAACGGAATGAAGTACAGTGTTCTGGGTAGTTTATTATTTTATAATAAAATTTCAAAATTTAATCACATTACAGTAATTAAATTAGGGGTGGGCTACAAGGCGTTACTCGCGATCGTTATTATTCGACCAACGGCTGTCTACTCCCATCAAACTAGGATTACTTAAAATAAAAACGAATGAAAACGGTAATACCGGTACGGTAGCGTACGGTGTCTTTAGCGCATACGGTAAAGTTGGGATAACTACTGTATCTCTTAACAACATTGTACAGTACTTATTAGCCTAATAAAGGGTTTTGCGAACGAAACGTCTTCTTTACTTTATCTTTTCATCATTTCCAATGTTGACTTTGACGACTAAATTAAGCTCAAAATTCATCAGATATTTTAATTTAAAATTATCAGGGGTGACGTCAATAGTGTTAAGGCGAAAATATAATCAACTTAGCATTTTTACTTGAAAAGTCTTAATGCAAAATATAAAAATGCCAAAAGCAAAGTTAGTGTTTTTAGTCTAGACCAGAATATTTTTAAAAGAAGAAAATAAATTATTTTATTAAAATTTAGTTTCCGGTACTGTATGTTACTTTCAAGCATTAATATGAAAATTTATATTTACTTTTTATTTTTTTTTTATAATGCAATTCACACGTGCTGGTATGCGCTTTCAATATTTTTGGTTTAATCGAATATTAAAGCGTGAAAAATCAATAAAATCAATAATTTAATGTTGTATTAATTTTTAAATAATTTGCATTGCAAATAAAATATTTAAGAAGCGATGATTTTGTAATAATAAATGTTATAGTAATATTTACATTATTAGTACGGTACATTAAAAAACGGTGGAAATTGCAAGATTACCGATAGCAGTACTTAATAAAATTTAGAACGTGCATTAATTTTTGTTGAATGTGAGCGTAGTTTTGCAGTGGTCAAAAGGTTAAAAGTCGATTTAGCTCTGCGCTTTAATATGTTTTTTTTTATTGGATTTATTGATTGGTGCGTGACTACAGCGTCGCACGCAGATTTCAATCGGGACTTACTGTAGAAAGACAAGGGGCTCCATTGTCTGAAATTGAAATTGCGATTTTATACGTTTATTTTTATTCTCCACCGTCAAAAGTTTTTTTATTACTTTTTTTTCCCCCTTTTTTAATCTTCCGCGACGCTTTGCAAACGGCCAACTTAACCCTTTCAAAGATAAAAAGTTCAAAGATTTTGCTCGCTATTTTCGCTCGTTTTACCTTCGAACATTTTTTTTCTTGCTCAAAATTTATGTCTATGACTTTTTTAGTCGATTGTTTTTTCTTAAGATTTATACTTTTTGATAAAAGAGTTTCTTATTCTCCACGGATGACAGAACCCGTTTATATTGATTTCCATTCGAGCAAAAGCAAAAATGCAAATATTTTTGGTTTTTATTTAATGACTCGAATAATATTTAAATAATTTTTTTATTATTGTATTTCAGTAGGACCGGTATTAGAAACATTGGTTTTGTTTATTATGTTCTTGAGTGCTGAAGTAGAAGTTAAGAGCAGTTAAATAATTTGTATATCTGATACAGTGCTTTCATTATAGAAAAGTTCACGTTCATTTACAGTACTTATGTTTTTACTTCATAATTTTGTTGCTGGTTTTTAGTTATTACAATATTTTTATTTTTTTAAGACATTTTTGCTAAAAAAAGTATTTAAATAGCCGAATACAATGGAGCTCTAATTCGAAATAATTTGCTGCAAAAAAAAAAAAAAAAAACCGGATAATTAAAGTTTAGGAAAACTGCCCAATAAACATTTAATACAAGGAAAAAGCTTTAAAATTTTTTTTTGAGCAATCTGGTAATGTAAAGTTTGCGCAAAGAAATTGCGTGGAAGAGTTAACATTATTAGTACCGATAACGGAGTAGAAATAAAATGAAGGGTTGTGGAAAAAACCCAGACATGTAAAATGTTTTTAAAAATGAACCTTATATCAAAAAACTCAATACTTTAAAGCTCATATTTTTAGACCTTAAAACTGAGAAAAATCTAACCCAGACTCCAGTAACGAGCAATCTTTAATCAAAGCTTTAGCCGTCAAGTCATTAAACAGCTACAAATGGCAGCACATTGGTTTGCACTGTACATTATAATGTGTTTTTCTCATTTTAAAAATAAATGACTATGTTTGACTTTTTATTTGCACCCTTCAAATAGGATGAAAGTTCAAAAAGTAAATTTCTAGAAAAAGGGATTTTTAAAATTAAACAGTTTTAAAAGTTTGAAAGAATGAATGACCTTTAAACACCAGGAATAGGGAGACTTGAACCCAATCATCTTTCCTGTGAATTTGTTGACGATTTATTCACCAAACGTTTTGCATTCGTTTTTGCTACCGGTATATTATTTTTGAAACACAATTTTTTTAATGAAGAATTGCAATTTTTAATAAATTGTTTTTATAAGCAGCTATTAAGTTTCTGTTTGTAGTAACTTAGTAAACATAAGGGTTTTGCTTATTTTTAGTTTTGATGTACATGTAAATTACGGAGTACATGTACATGTATTACGATAGTTCGATGTAGATTATTCAACCCTGAATATTGCCTCGCAATAAAATTATTTAAGTTTTAGTGGTAGCAGTAACTATTTTGGGTTGAAATATTCAATAACTTAAAATAGTGTTTGCCTAACAGCGAACATGCGGTGAAGTGAACAATAAATGATTGTTCCATCCGCATTGTGAATGCACGTGTGAAAGGCGCGTGTGAACTAGCCCGTAGTGCAGCAAATGAAAGGGGAGCCAAGAGCAGAAGCCGCGGTGAAATGGAGCTTAGTCGAGCGAATTATAATTTTTACGAGAAGATATAAAGTGGAGTGTGAAAAGAGATGGGTAGGGAGATGAGATAGGAGGAAGATGAGGAGGGCTGTTGACCTTAATATGGAGTCAACTCCTGCGTCGAGGCTATTTTCACTTCACCTGGAGACCTAATTCGGGACTTAACGGCGGGTAATAATATAATTTAACGAGTGCGCGTCGGAGTTTGGCATGGCTGCCGATCTGTCGTCATTTAGATTGTTTTCTTATGGCGGAGACCATAAATAATAGCAAGGACTTTATTGGTTCAATTAATGATCGAATTACAAGTCAAAGTACCGTAAGAATACTCTAACGCCGTGCGGTGTCATATCATGGGGTGTGAAGGCTATTTGGATACTCCACCTCGAAATTGGAATTGCGCGCGTTTGTCACACGTGGCACGAAAGGGCAAAAACAAAAATACACGGCCGCATCTTTCTAATTAATGATAGTTTTTATTAGAATGATTACGTAAAACGTAAATGAATACGAAGAAACAACATTCCCAGAGTTTTTAATTTCATTCCGCGGGATCCGCCATCAATGACTTTAGCACGGCACCGCACAAATAAAGCGGTGATTCTGAAAATGAATTTTAATCAAATCATAAATAAATTACAGTTAACATTATTTTTAAAATTTATGTACCGGTATATATTTATTTATTATTGAGCTAATGAGATAAGCCTGTTCAGGATAAAAATAGTGCAAGTCCCACTTTCCTTGGGGTTATAATCGTACACTGCTTTCGTTATATCGAACAAATTCCCTATACATGTACTGTATTGAATAATATATTTTTTTTAACTTTTGTCATTTTGATGCGAATATATTTAACGATATTTAAACGAATAAAAGTATATTTTTTACTGTATTATTACTGTATATTAATTATAAAACAGTACCGGTATTAACTGTTAAAACTGTAAATTTGTGAAATGCAATAGGGCTGCCAATTAATTTTGTTAACTATTTTCCTCTCTCTCTCTCTCTCTTATGTCAACATTACTTGACAAACTTAGAAGAACTTTTATACTAAACAACTGTAAATTAATCTAATCGAAATACTTGAACCTTCCCCTCTTCTCCTTGTCAGCAATTGTTAAACATTCTCATTTTCCCTCTTTCCCTCTTTCCCTCTATTTTGTTGACGTAATTAATGGAATTAGCGATTGATGCAACAACTTTTTTTTTTTTTTTTTTTGTAAAAACGCATCGGCTAGGCTAAGTTATTTTTAGATATCACGAAAAGTAAGCAATGCAGAACTCAAAATTAGGTTTTTGAACATGTTTTTGATTTTATCAATTCATTTCAAAAGTTGTTATCTAAAGTAAACATTCAAGTTGATTTAAAAATAAAAAAATTCAATTAAGTTTTTGAAAAGAAACTACTAGCTAATTAGTGATAATTGCTTTTTAAGTAATTAAGTCGCTGCTGGGTAGCCTACAATATAAAACTCATCTGCGTGGGCGATAGTTGGGTGGGGAAAATTTAAATTCGCTTCATAATGACTTTCTTCATTTTCGACTTAGCAAAATCTTAGCCTCACTATGCTAAAAAATATATTTTATTTGAACGTTAAGTATTCGTACGTTGAAAGACAACGTGTGGATGAAATTTCTTTTAATTAATTAAAGCGCATTTATGATTTATCTGATATAAATTAATCATTATAAGGGTGCATTAGATGGAGCCAGCGCTGACTCTGGGGGTCATCAGCTTTTCATCGTTTGAAACGTTATGGAACCTGAAGGGTTGATCGAGTGTCTTTTAAATTGTTGATTTTTTGTTTCACTTATATTAGAATTATAGTGTTTTGAATTGCTTTTTATGTCGTAACGTAGATCCAGTCGTGTCGGAAACAACAAAAAGTTTTATATACGGTACTGTTAAAAAATAAAGTTACAGTATTTTAGAAAACAATTTTTTTTATTGTTTCTCTACTTGTTTTTATCGGAAAGTAATTTTAAAAAAATCCGCTACATTCTAATGGATTTAAGTTGCTGTTCTATAAACGTCATTTACATTTTGTACGGAGTTTGCAACCACCGTGGTAACGTTTTGTTTCAATTTTGATTTGAATTCAATATACGAGTTAACCCAATTGTTTTTTCGTCCATATAATTATTCTACTGTATTGCCTTTTAATAATTTTATCAGAAAATTTATAAAAGTTTTTTTTTTTTTTTTTGCTGCGGGGATAATTTTTTTGAACGCCGAGTAACTCGATCATCACTCGTTCTAGAATCACATTCGATACATTCTCTCCTTCTAAGAAATCGACACAATGTTCATATTAAGTGTAAAATCGATGACGTAAACATGTTTTCAATGTATCTCGGTCGACTAGACAACGTTCATCTCTCGTCGTCAGGCCGTCATTACCCAGCGTCATCGCCACCTTCTAACTTTAAGCTTAGTTAATACACTTGAACAAGTTTTTCAGGTGCCCTCACCAACAGACACCCCCTCAGCTTAATTTCCCATCCCTCACCCACCAGTGTAAGCGCCACCGGAGATTGAAATGCGCTGACAGCACGCAAACTCTTGTGTACATAAACTTGGAAAATTGGCGACTAAAATTAATGCTCGCTGATCCTATTGAAATTCTATCGAAGTTTATGTGACGGTTAACAGGCTCAGTGACGACGCTTTTGTCGAGTCCGGGAAGAGAGAGGCAAACGAGGATTTGCCCCTTTGGCGAGCTGATAAATAAGCGGATTATTATAATTTCGTTGCGTACACGGGACGCACTTTAAAGGCCAGTTTACACCGGCAATTTGCTCGTTCAAATTATTTTTAGCTACTCGTTTTAGTACTAGTCTTAGTAGTAGAAGGGATATTTCCGATCGTGTAAACGTGGCCTTATTAACATGATTTTTTTCTACTTTATATAATGTCTAATGTGTGTTTTGTATAAATAGCTTAGCTGTTTGAAAACATTAAGATTTATCGTCAAGGTACGTGTATGTGGTCAAGCGTGGGAAGAGCGAAAACTTCTCAGATTTTACTAATAATGAAGTATCCTTGTTAAAAGTTGCCACTTAAACGAAAACCACTTAGATTAGATCTTCTTGCGGTAATAACAACATGTCCACGCACGCACTTTAAATTGAAGATACTGTACATGTACTCTGATGGTTTTTATTTTAATTGGATTTATTTTTTGCGAAATAGAATCGAGCATTTTCAAAAAAAAAAAAAAAAAAAATCGGAGGATTGAGATTACCGTAACTACCGATTATCAGCTCACGAAAATAATGAGTAAACGTGTTTTTTTTTACATTACTATTCTTGGGTTATTTCTATTTTATAGTTCGAACGCGTTTCAAATGTTATTATTTTAAATCCGATTTTGTGAGTTGATCTTTCGAAAATTGCGATACCAGGAAGCGTATCTATTACCAAAATGTTTTTTTTTATTAAAAGGTGTCCCCGTAGGAGAAAAAATCGTACAATTGAGCAAAACTGTATAATCTATGAATAGTCTGAAAAATATTGCTTTTTTTAAGACATAAATAAGTCTTAAACATTTTAATAATATTATTAAAATTTTGAATTAATTTAATTATGTGTGGGTAAACTCTTTTTACTGGCTTATAGGATGTTTTTTTTTTGGTAAATAATAGATTTTTTAGCTATTGAAAAATTTTACAGTAGGTACATTCAGTATCAAAGGCAAAAAAAAAAAAACCGTATGTCATGTTAATTTTTTTGCTACTGTAATTGCATTTGGAAAAATTTAGCTCTCGGAAATTTCGGGTTAAAATTTTTTTATTACCAAAAATGATATTTTTTTAATTTAAAAAGATTACCGGTAGTTTTAAGAGGTACTGTACTGTATAAGCTAATTTTAATACTGTAGTTCATGTAGTTGTCTAGCAATGGCATTTTCTAACATATACCTTGGGTAATATCTAATTTTTGCGCGAGAGTTTTTCTATTGGTTGTTGAATGTTTGATCGAGGTCTTGAAGTGCACGCCAAGGACGAGACATCATCTCACAACTGTCAATCGAATCCCTTAATAAAATTACTGGGTCACTTCACCAAAATGCTCTCAATTCCTTTCCAATCATCTGTTTCATTATTCACGAAGAGTTTTCAATCATTTTTTTTTTGTCATGCGAAATACAGTATTTCGTGTTCCAAATCAGAATTCAACTACAACACATTAATTTTTCTTTGTCGAAACCATTTTAAGTCAATCATTTATTAACTTTTTTTTTAATATTATTTATTAAAAATGCGTTTTAATACTGTATTTAATTTTGTTTAAGAAAACGTTTCTGTCGTAATTTTTTATATAAATATAAAATCTTAAGATTCTTAACGAAATGTGACAGTACGTTATTAAAACATTAAGGAAAAACAAAATCTAGACAGTGGGCAATACTTTTGTCATCGTTGAGTTGAATCACGTGTTCAGGTTAATATCGGCTCCTCTGTTCAAAATGATGGAGAGTTAGGTCAGCCGGTGTTGTTTGCACGTCCCCAGTCTTGGATCATCTATTTATTATTTTGTTTTCGGATGCTTAGCTGCCGCGCCCGGTCACCGTCGATATCTAACTGTAATGTATACGGCATTTCTATCGAATATAAATGATGTAAGTAGATGGCAAATGTATACACGTAAGCCACGGCCGAGTGTGGACATTGACAAATGACTTGTATAACTATTCCTAAATGTGAATATTAATAAATAGGTCTTCGGAGTAGCTTGGATCCTAGAAAGACGAAATAAAAAAGGAGAGGAGAGGAGAGGGGGAGGGGAAGGTATTCTACGGAAACTCAGAACGTCAGCGAAGCGCGTTAACCGGGCGATTGTGCAGTTTTCAGGCGCATTTTACGGGGGGAAATAAATGTATCTTCTTACATGAACTTGATGCCGGCACGTGAGTTGTAACGTGATCGTTCATTTATATTGTTTATCGTGTGTAAACAAAACGATTTTTATACAAGTTTTTTTTATTTATACTGTATAATGTTGGGAGAGGAGGGAGAAGGGAAAAGTGTGCGGGAGAGAGAGAGAGAAGCTTTTTATGATCGTTATGGTCTGATGATGCACATCATTAGATTTACGTGATGCGTGAAAACTTGCCCTTTAAATCGTATTTTATTTACATAGATTTATTTTAATATTATTGAAACGAATAAATTCAATATTTAATTTTTAAAAATTGAAATTTTATTTTTAATAATAATAATTGTACAGTACATAGTTTGTAAATTTCAACAAATTTTGGTCGGTTTAATAATGTTAAAGAAACCATATAATAAATACCTGAAGGACAATTTTTTTATTTCTATACTCATAATGATCGTTCTTATTAGATTTTGCTTTTAATTGTTCAAAATAATTGGGAAATTGTTTTTTTTTTAAATAGTTAATTGCACTTTTAATAAGTGTTTTTTGTAAGATGGTACAATTTGCAGTTAATGATGGTTTCTCCGTAGCGATTAAGTTTTCCCTTTATTTTTTTTGGATTATTTATTTTAGCTCCGAGTTTAAGATATTATTGTTTATTCAGTATCTGAATTGCATATTAATTACCACAAAAAAAGTAATTAACTTTAATGCTGTTTTTATTTAATACTGTATTTTATTTCTATCTACGTAAAGATGCTTCTATACATTGAGTTCTATTTTTTGTATGTAAATTATTTTTTTTTTATTATTTAAAAAAAAAATTTAATTTTAAGAGGTTGGTTTTACATTTTAATATTTTTATGAGTTGGTAAATGTTGCGGTGTGCCAGTTTTTTTTTTTTTAGGGCAAGAATAATATTAATGTTTATTTCCCGTTTTTTTGCTTTTACGTTTACTACGTTGCTTGTAAAAATCAAACAAATTTGTGCGTGTAGATGTTTTGTTGTATAATTATTGTTAAATTTTGCGTGACGTTACAAAAACTCATTTTTCTTATCGTTTTTTAGTCTTTTGCTTCTTTTTTGCGTCTCAGAGATAATTTTTTTTTTTTGCTTTCTCGGAGGAGTTTTGATTCTTACGTTGAAATAAAGAGATGAAGAAAGTTTGATATAAAAGTGGGGGGAAATTTTTGTTATCTATATGTAAATTTTTTTTTTCGTGGTGAAGGTTTAAGAAAACAACAAAGCCTTAGAAATTTATCATTGTCAGGCAAAAAAAGATTGCACCGAAAGAAAAGAGAGATAGAAGGAGAGAAAAAAAACGTTGGATGCTACTGTTTCTAAGTGGAAACGTTTGTCATATATCGATGTCAAGAGGTGTTTATAAAGCATCGATTTCCAATTCAATGATTTTCATTTTAGTCTTCTTTTTTTATAAATGTTTTTTTAAAGTTTGGTCTTTTATCATTTTTTCTCACAAAACGTTGACATTGGCACGGATAGTGACCAAGTGAATAATAATATTCAACGATAATAAAGGTGATCGACTTTTGTTGAGCATGAAAGAAGACGAAAAAAAAAAACTCAAACATTTACATTTCCGAAAGAAAAATAACCGGCTTATACTATATAGCCTATATACAGTATATACATTTGAATTTTAAAGATGTTGAGCAAAAACTATTTTCTTTTATCATTATTTTAAATTATTTTATGCATGGTGTGGCGTAAAAATAATGAGTCTGTTTTAAAATATGACTGTTTAAAAGAGTCTTTATATTGACTCGCAATAAAAGAAACAAATAACAAAACCTTATATTTATTGCAAAGGATTGAAATCAATGCAAGCATCTGCAAAGTGCAGGGTGGGGGCCCAGGTCATAACAGGCCCATCAGAATTCTGGCTATTTTCTGCCAATAACATTCTTTACCTGTTGGCTCCAGTATAAATAAAGTACCGGTTATGCAAAGATTTTTAATATTATTAGTTTTGGTTGCTATTAAGATAAATTCGTGCAAGGTTTTAAATTACCGTAATAATAATTTATTTTTAAAGGGCATTGTCAAAACTACCAATTCCGATGGCTTTATTTCCAGTATATTTAAAGCGTTTAGGCGATACTTTTTGATAATACTATTTTTAAATGTGTTTTAGCCAAATTAGTTAATTAGTCAATAACTATTAGTCTAATTACAGAAAATTCAAACTGCTTTATCGTTTAAGTTGTTGTTTGGGTTTTTTCTGTTTCTTCCTGACCGACCTACATGTACAGTACTGAGTATTTCAGTACAGTAAATGTACTTTATTATTACCGTACGGTATTTTGGTAAAATAAAACTTTTTATAAAAAATAACTTAATTATATTTTAATGTTCTTCTAAAAAAAAGTGGAAATCCAACTGCTATTGACGACTTTCAAAATGGGCGCTGCATAAAGTACGTTGGCCTTAAGCGTTTTAATGCGCCAACTGTACAGTAGTAACATTTCAACCCACGCATTTCAGTATGAATAATTTGCAACGACAATATTTTGCTACTTTATATGCGCAGCATTTAGCAACAATGATTTGACGTAATATTTGCAATAAAAAAAATGTTTTAATAATAATTATGAATTAACTTAAAAGTTGGCAGTAGTTTTAATTTTCAATTAACCACTAATAATATAGCTTCACAATCGTGAATGTTTTCGAGTTGTTTATTGATCCATGATAACCTGTTAATTAATAGCGATAAAACCTCAAGGGCTAGTTATATCGTAGATTGCATTTACATGTAATTAAAATTGGTCTAGACGTGAACTTTTCACATTTCGAAAATTATTTTTCTTAACATTTTATCCTAATGTAAATCAAATGCTTCGCTTATAAGTTTACTTAGGGAGAATGCAACATACTGTAGTTATCTACGCAAGTAAACAACTTGCACTTTTACAATAGTGCTAGAAATGTAAATAGACGTAAACAGATGTATTCAAACAGAAGTCTGAAATTTAAAGTAGATTTCTGCATTCATTAATTAAAGATCTCTGCTTGAAATTTTTTTGAGAGGCAGAAATTCATCCATTCTGCCCATTATATTTATTCCCCTGCGGGTAGTATTTATTTATTTCTTTATTTATTCTATTTATTCTTATGTGTTTGTCGGGCGCACATTAATAAAATCATAATAAAAAATGATCAAATTTAAGTTCAGTTCGAACCCAACTTTTCATTTTATTGGCGACGAGTATCTCAAGATTGAACCCTTCAGTATCCGTTGGAAATTCCGTTATTTGATAGTTCGATAGAAAATATGGAATTTTAATAAAGAAAAAAAAAATAACCAGTGTTATTAATAACAATTTTTTAAAGCGATTTTCGTTATACATCTTTATTACAAAACGCATTATCTTTTGTTATTGTTTCATATTCAAAGGAAATGATATTTTTAAATTTAAAAAAAAAAAAAAAGAATTGTTGCTTAAAAAAAATATGCTTAATTTCCTTTTTTAGTTTTTCAAAGAAAGTGTTTTCTTAACGTGCAGTATTTTTTTTACTCGCGAAGATATCAAAAGATACTTAGGCGTAGTTCAATTTAACTAATAGAATCAATTGTTTTCTCCCCCTTTATTTACTTATGGTTTATTATTTTCTTTTATATTTTCTTAAAGATACTTTTCTTGGTTTTTCTCGTGTTTTTAATTTTCCGTTGTTGACTCGAGGTAGCACTTCCGCTCCCACGTGATGGATCATTATTAGAAAAGTGGGCCATCTCGATCGAAACAAAAGCGAGGAGACTGAGACGAGAATGAGTTGGATGAGTGCCGCCGTCATGTTTGTGTGTGGCCTAATTTGCTTATTATTCATTATCAATATGTAGATGACGTCATTAGGAAGCGTATTCTCCGGAGACGAATAGATTTTGCGGGACGAGATGGTGCCAAGGGTAGGAACGAGCACCATTGTTATTCCGTCAATGTATGCAACGCTCGCGCCGTTCGAATATTATAATAAACACTGATCTAACCTGTTATCTGCAACTGTTGCAAAAATGGCGGTGACGTCATAAACAATATTTCGCCCGTTTATTTCGGCGTCATTTGCATTCGTAATTAGCATCTTGTTTTTTTACCGCTCATGTAATTTAAGATTAATACTTCCGGATTAGTCGATATCTTATCTTTAAATTAAAGTTTTGGGAACGTAATATTTACACAAAATTGAGGCCGTAGTAGTTTTAGAATTTTTTTTTTTACAAGGAAAATTCCGGAGATCTTTTGAGTTTCATCGCATTTTATTCTTGAAATTAAGTTAAATTTAAAGAAGCAGCTCGAGAGTGATAAACGGATAATGAGTGTGGCGTTAATTACTAAATACGAGTGTGGTGTTGAACGTCGCTCGAATTGCTAATTGCGCGAAAGCACGAACGTGCAGTGTGACGAAATTGAAGCCAATGAGCTTTTTATGTATGGCGCAGCAGTAGTAGAAAAATAGCAAACGGCTATTTCAACTTGAAATAGCGGTTGTTTATATAAATTAGTCTCGTATTTAAAGCTCTAACGTACTATAAAATAACAAAAATTGAGTTTTGTGTGGCGCAATGAACTAATTAAAATGACCCTTAAATTAGTAAATGTTCTTGTTCGTAAAATTTACTACGAGTATATCACTCAAAGAATGCGCGCGTGTGTGTGTGCGTTGTGTGGATGTTTTGTTATGTTTTAATTTAGAAAATCTTAATAGAATGGAAATAGTTTTAACACATAACGCTTCACTTTTAATTCGATTTATTTGAAAATGAACGTTAACTAAAATTTTTTTTTTTTTTTTTACAAAAGTCTATAAACAAACACTAGGTTTGTTTATTTCATGACATCGACGTAACGCAGACAATTATTTAACACTGTAGGCCACTCACGACGTTGGAATTACTTTCCGTGTGGCGCATATTGATGATGGACGCCCTCTCATTTGCTTAAGAGTTATGAGGGATTTCTTACTCGACTTTGGAATCTGTTAAATTGTCAAATAAAAATCAAGGAAATGCGGAGAATTTCAAAGGATGAAATTAAACTTTAGCTTGAGATTTTGTGAAAAATTTCGAATTATGCGACCATTAAATTAATAGTAAATAATAGTTTCTATTGTTGTATTAAATGAAATTGTTTCAATAATATTTGGGATGTATTTCTCTGGTTAAAGCAAAGCCTGCCTTTATTATTATTAGCAATAATGAATGCACTGCGCAAATCCAGAAAATAAAAAAAAAAAGGTATAGCTCACGAATGAAATGTTTTTAGCATTTAAGAGTTGCGAATGGGAAGGCTGGAATGTAATAATTGTCTGGGAGAAAATATTTTGAGGAATTTGTAAATTTTTGGATAAATTAATATTATATTATAAATATTGGAATTTTTTTTTAAAAAAAAAACTTTTAATCAAAACATGAGCAAAATACTGTACAGTAGTTACATTATAACTGTATAGATAAATTATTATTGAAGTATTGATATCGTGTTTGAATGATTCTTTTAAAGCTTTCGTTCTCCAGTGTAAACGTATGCTACTAGACCTTTTTCTTTGTTTTTGTTTTTTTTTTTTTAAAAAAGAAAAATCAGATGGTTTTGTGGAGGAATGAGAAACTTTTCATGAAGATTTAAGGTGCTTTTTTTTTACTGGTATTTCCGATAATTCTATGAGCGAGCTACTTCTTGGTTTATATTCTTGCCGAAAGAATTGAGTTTTGGATTATTCATACGCATGATGTAATATAAAAACCAATATCATTAATTTTTAAAGGGCCAGGAGAACACTATAGGGAGTCGAGTATTTTTTTTTTTTGTTACATATTTTAAAGATGCAGGCGCAGGTGTATCATTTGTTTACCTTTGAGCGATAGCGTTCTGCAGCAAAATAGAAAACGTCATTTTCTATTCGAATGCGAGTAGGTGTGGTCAACCCACTCGCACTCATTTTTCATACATTAGTACGATGTAATGCAATAAATTCGACGGCGTTTATGGATTTATTACATTTTTTTTACACTCGTTCATTTTCGGAAGGAGATATTTAATATTTTAAAAATGTATGCGCACAAACGCTATAAATGACGGGAAGAAAATAGATGTCGATGCCAGCTTTACTACAAAGTTTTGTTTGCATTGCTAGTCGTAAATTGAATAGGCTACATACTGTACGTGCATTGGTCTTCATTTTAAAGGTTTCATGTTTACAACTGTTTACATTTTGATGAAAGTTTCAGCGTTGAAATAAAATTAAAAAATTAATAATATTTTTATTTTTTTTAATATGAAAATACGAGAATTGAATTCCTGGTACTGATAAACCTGAATTTAAATTAAGGTCGCTTTTTGGATTAGGCAAAACAATGAAATGCCTATTTTACGCTACGCACTTTGATAATTATTTTCAAATCAAATTAACAACATTGTAATTCAATTTAACTAGAAATTATTTTTGTTTCAAATAAAATATTAAAACGAACGCTTTGTTGATCTAACGAAGCTTAATAATAGGCCTACATGACATTGTACAGTAAATAATCAATGAATACATTTGACGTAAATACATTAATCTTTCGTTATACGTTGGGAATCTGTACTCGGTAGCTATCGATTATTAATTAATTTGAACAGTCCGGTAGAGGAAGTTTCTTTAAAAGTCCTAAAGTAATTACGTCGATCAACATTTTGGACGCTTTTTGAGAGGTCATTTGGACGCTATAATGTTGCGATTACACCCGATTTTAATAAAAGTAGTCTATGAAAGCTAAAATGAAACATTTAACTTTGGAATTTATAGATTGCAGTTGAAATTCGCGTTATGGCCCGAGAGTTTCAGTACTGTAGCTCTTCACTTTGTTTGTATCTGTCCACGCTGTGGGCGCTAGTGGAATTCAAGCTGGCAATGCGGACTATAATTAAAACCGCGTGCGACGAAGGATAATGGCTTATTAACATAAATATGACGATGTTTTCATGCTATCATTTCCACCTTTTGAAATAATTCATTTAAAATAATTCATTGAAAACAATGGTTATACATTTTTGTTAACGCTATACGGCTGATGGTTTAGAACGGGAATTTGTTGAAAATTAAACCAAAATTATGTGGCTGATCTTTTGAATTATACTTTGGCTTTAATTTCGCATGTTTCGACGTTTCTCCGTATTTTGGTTCAATGGAAAACAATGATATTCATACAACATGGATTAAAGACAGTCGAAAAAGAAAGTTTTTTTTTTCCCTGTTGGGACTTAAATATTTTATAGCTTTTGTGATTTATGTTTGGCTAGCACCAAATAATACCGGTAATTGAAAATGTAAGTTTATGTAAATTAACTCCCGCCGAGCTAAATGAAGCCCTAAATCCATTACGTGTATTGCGATATACGGAATATTTTTTTCGGTTCCCGCTTGCACAAGGCTTCTAATATAGTTTCCTTGGAAAATATAAGGTGAACCGCAGAAGGAAAATAAAGGTTGTCAATATGCTCGGGTCTCGGTAAAAATGATGCGGAAATTCCCGGAATATTAATTCAGTTAAGTGATTGCGTAATCGAATTATATATTTCATGATTATAATAATTATTATTCTTGGCTTCGAATTTAAGAAACTTATTTTTTAATACCGGTAATGAAGATGTTTTTTGTGCTTATAGCGGGAAAATTTGAAGTTAGGCTAAAGGAGAACGGCTTAGGTTAAATTAATTTTACCCCGCTCAGTTTTTCAATCTCCTCCTTAAAAATGTTTTGTTTTATAATTAACAAAATTAAAATGTAAGCGGTTACACTTTAATATAATGGAAAAAGACAGAATATTATCACGAATAGTAATCTTCGACAGTTAACATCACAATGTACTGTATAATTGGAAGAGGCTATGGTTAGTGTATTTCGAAAATGATTAATAATGTTTGATTGAAACGTTACAAATTGTATCGGATTTCTAATTTATCATAAAGTTTGGGCCTATTATTTTGTTGCGGGGGGGGGTCTGTTGTTATTTTGAGCATTCAACTTAAAATGAAAAAGGGATTAGAGACGGAAAATGTTTGCCAGACCACTAGATTTTTGTCTAATCATCCATCATCGACAACACCTCGCTCGTCCTACCGTTGTTTTTGTTAGGGCTTCTAATCGAAAGTCCAATCCATCTCTCCGCTCTTTCTATTAACCCCCACTTTTACAAGTTATTTATTCTACCCTAATGTCACACTTTCAAACTAGAAAAGGGATTTTAGACGCCAATTTTAAGAAGGTAATGCGAGTTATCTCAACAGTTGACAATATAATGAAAGCCGTCTGAAATATTTTGAAATGGTGTCTTCCTTCGTCCACGTTTAATTTAATAATTGAGCGTTGGTAGGTGAAAGACTGACCCATTAGAATGTTATACGACTTTAATGGCTTTTTCTCATCTGCGGTTGGAGTCTGCAAATATTCAGCTGTCCCGAGTTTACGATCGTGATGAAAGTCGGAAAGAAACGGCAGCTATGGCACGTACAACAGGGTTTTACGCGTCATAATAATGTTCAGACGAATATTTACTTTAGCGCTCATTTTGACCTTTAGCTGCTGATGCACAAGAGCAGCAATAATAAGTACGAAGAAACAGTAACGTGCTCTTGTGGTTAGCCATTTTCAAATATAACGAGACTGAAAATCGATTAATTGGAAACAAACTTTTACTTTTGTTTCATTTTTTCCCTTTAAAAAAACTTTATTTAAATAAATAATCAAACACTGCGGCACATTTACATTGCTTTATTCTTTATAAACCAATATTATCTCAAACCTAATTGCTTATTTACTATATTTACATTTTTGTCTGCATTTATTTTTTTCATAACAGTATTATTTTAAAACATAATTAAATTACAAAGATAAAGAAAAACAGAAATGTTTTTAAAGTGCGCATTTGATGATTCTATACACCGGTATCAGCGTTTTATGAAAATGTATTTTCTAATACCGGTACCTAAAAAAAAAGTATTTATTATTGATATTTAAAACACTATTTAAAAGTCCCAGTGCGCTACTAACAATTTTATTAAATTTAAAATGTTAGTTTTTATTATTTTATGTGCGAGAAATTAGTTGTACCGGTAGTTAGAAAAATATTTACTATCATAAATTTTGAACAATATTATCTGCATAAAGAACATAGCGCATTATTTCCATTATAAATAATAGTCCTACAATCTTACGTTTTATCAGTTAACTAAAATTTAATTAGTAAAAAGTATTACCTAAACAAAAATATGGTCAATGGAGGTTCTTAAATTTTGGTAATTTTGTAGCAGTGTTCCTTCTAATTTATTACCCGATTTTTTTCTTTTTTTTTTTGGCAAGTTGCCTAAATACATTACATTAATATTTTGGTGAGGGATATTACTAGTTGAGAGTGCGATATTTACCGGTAGGCCTATTTCATTTGTCAATACTTTTTTTTAAGCTAAATTATTTCGGAATTCATATCCCTCATAATTTTTGCAGGGATAACATTGCCATACAGAGATGACATTCTGACTTTTCAAGTGTCTCTGCATTCCCTGTTGTCTTTATAAATCTAGATAGGAGTGAATGGGACAGTTCAAATATGTCAAAGGCATCTCATGAACAGCACTGTTTTCTCTCTTGTGACGTGTAAGAGAGTGACACTAGAGAAAGAGCTTAAGATGTATAATAAATGACGTTTTAATTTTGTTTGAGTAGTTATAATACATTTTTTTTTTTTTTTTTTTTTAAAAATATTGGTTTTATATTGTTTTGTTTTTTAAGAATACTGTGTACAGTGAATTTAATATTATTCTATTATCTATTCTGTTAATTTTTAGTATTAATTGTGAAATGAGCATTATAATGTCACATTAGGACGTCACTGTGACACAATTTACCATCATTAAGTCGTCGATGTTTTAATAGCATTTTTAGGCCGGTAGGATTTTTTTATTAAACTTATTTAAATTTATTTTATTTTCAAAGATGAGACCTTTCAGAAGTTAGGTGGTGTATTTTTTAAATAAATTTTTTTTTTTGTCGAAGTTTCTTGAAACTAGAAGCTGTTTCCTCGTGATATCGAAACAAAAAAGTCTAACATTAATATTATCGTTAAGAAAAGCGTCGAATTACGTGAGCGTAGCAAATATTTATCAAATTTATTTAAAGTAGCATTCAACTCATTTCGAGTAGAAAAATAGGCGCAATCGAGTAAATTGTTTTTAGGAAGCGTACACCTGATACCTCAACTTGTAATGGAAAATCAGGCTCTGTCGAAGACGTTCAGGAGATAGCGAAACGGAAACGGGGAAAGAAAACTGAACGCAGGCGGAAAATCATTGAACTTGGCGTATCTTGACAACCGGAAAACGTAAAATTCGAACACTAAGCTAAAATAATCCCGTTGGATGACGTCAACTCCCGCGCTAAAATCCCTTGGCAAAGAAAGGAGATTTGAATGGCGTCGCGAGAAGCCAGTGGAAGAACAAAAGCGGAAAAATTACCGCCAACTTACTTTTATGCAACTGAAGTGCGATACCGTCGATTAAAATAATCCATCTGTCAAATTTAATCCCTCTTACTTAACATCACATCATTATCTAAGCATACTCTTACTATTTCCACTCCATTCCACTTGTTTTCTCAAATCACACATTGAGGAACAAGTCACCCGTTGCTTCATTAACGAAATTCTAAAAAGCCAAGTAATTCTGGATAATCAAAGAATTTATGCTTAAACATTTCTTTAAAACTTCTAAATGAAACATAAACATATTTTACGGTAAGAATGCCGATAAAATAAGTTTAACTTTATCTCTTAAATTTTTTTAGTTAGCAGCCAGCTACAGTCCTGTACTGTATTATGCCCTCGGGTATGTTGTCTTAATTACACGTTATTGTACGAGTATTATTTTAAATTAATTGTAACTTCAAAAACTGTTTGAAGTGCTGTTTTAAATTGTTCTTGGAAATCTTTTCTCCAAAGTAACAGCCATACATTTTTGATGTCCTTTATATCTTTTAATCCTACATTTAATCTGGGATCGGCATGGAAAATTTTACGAATAGTAGCGGTAACCCAAAAATACAATTCTATATAGAAACTCATTTTTTAATGAGAAGTGTTTCGTTTTAATAGTCCAATTAGGAGCCAAACAGGGTTGTGAGTTGGTTATATAACTAATGGAATGAGCTTGCCAGGAGGTTTTTAGAAAGTTTTCGTCATGTGCATTCCTCTATTTAAATATTTTCACTTGGAAGCCCTGCATTTCTTGGTGGAATCTCAGGGTTCCGCGCAACACACTTTAGGAATCCTGGAATTATTATGCATTAATGCTTTGTATTTTATTTGAATTTGAATTTATTTAATGCCACCTCATTGAGGTAAATGTACAATTGCGGTATATCAACAAATATAAATTAAATCCTATAAATATTCCAATTTCACTACAAAACAGATTTAAAATTAATTAAAAACGGAGTCAACAAGCAGTGCTCTTCAATCTCATATTACTGTACTTATATGGTTTTGTTTAATTTGGATTTTGCATTTTATTAAACATTCATAAACTGTTTGCAATATCTCAAAAATAAATACATGTACGCCCCAGTACGCCCTTTATTAAAATCTATTTTTTCAATTGACAACATAGATTTTGTTACAAATTTGAGATCAGTATAAAACAAGATGAAATAAATACAGCACAGCAGGTCTGCTTTTAGAAGCGAAATACGAGTATTAAAACTACATATAATTGGCTATTGATGTGATGTAGCTCTGGACTGAGAACAAAAATCAGGTGTTTGCGGTGAAATGTAGGCTACTATTACCAATAATAAATTTCAAACTGACGGAGTGTTATGACTAATATTCTTTTTTATTATTATTTTTTAAAATGAAGTAATATATTTTGTAAAGTCGCGTCTACATTTGAAGGCAGTTATGTTGTTTACTTTGGTGGAATTAAGGCAAAACAGAATTGATTTACAATAACTGCAACCGTAATTTTATTTGATGCGTGAACACCCGGCCAACTTGCTAAAAAATACATCTCTCGATGAAGAAAAACGCTAAAAGCTGGTAGTAAAGACTTTGAACGAAAAAGAAATAGGGGTTTCAAATTTATGAAGTGGAATAAGTGGATGTCTAGTTCGTTGGTTGGTCAGTTACAGGCTGAGGTTACGCACACTGTACATATTGACCTACTGCAGACCTCGCCCAATAAGAAATGGATAAAAAAAAAAGGAAAAATTTTTTTTCTTCAGTTTTTCGAAGTGCAACAGACGTGATTTAGTGAAGCTTAACGGTGATCGTTATACGAGCAGCAAATTTACGGCCGCCACACATGCGCAACTTACAAGCTAGCAACTAAAGAAAAAGAAGCGAAGGCAAAAAAAAAAAAAAAAAAAAAAAAAGCGGGGAAAAAATATAATGGCAAATCGCGTTTGGCGATACAGTAATCTTAAAACGAAGCGAAAAGTAAAAGAAAACTAATATAAATTTGAGCAGATGCGGCAGTCAAGACAACAAACACTAAATAAATAGATTTTTATAAATCCTATTGGAATCGACTTTTGTTGCGTAATAACACTTGAGAAAGTCCGGGAAAATTGTTTTACGTAATACCAATAAAAAGTGAGAATAGAAAAAAAATATCTCAAGTAATAATAGGGCTAGAAACTCAATTTCATAGATTAACAATGTTAACGATAACATTTTTAGAACAGCAATTTAATTTCAATTTTGTTTTCGTTCGCTCCCCTTTTCGCATTTAGTTGAGGAAATTGCGTCGAAAGCTGAGCAATTTGTTTTTATAAATAATGGACCGGAAGTAGCTCTCGCCATTCTCAAAATCGTAAATCCATATCGCGATTATAATCGCTGACCGGAGATCGAGATACTAATTCATACGATGATAAAAGGAATGACTCACTTCATGGTCGAATGACAAATCTTCTAACCAAATATGTTTCCGCATTTTCTGCTCTCAGGAAATCGCCTTCTCATTTCAAAGATGCTTTTGATAAATTGGAATTTATCTTTTAAACGAGAAGGCGATTTAGTTATGCCAATTTAATAATATTATAGGCTACAGCATGGCAATGAAAATTTTTTTTTTTTTGAAAACAAATCTTTTCACTGCTCACTTTTAAAATAAATACGGTAGTATTTTTATATACGGCGATTCAATAAAACGTAAATCAAATTTTATCTACCAATTTTTAATTTTATTAATAATTTAATACTGAAACTTGAACTGTATTCTATTAATTAACACCGGTTTTTAACTTCAGGACCCCGTTTCATAATGAAGTTGTGCTTACTAGTGTTTTGTTCAATGTACTTTGGCTTTAACAATAAAAAAATAATGCTGATTATTAAGGTCAGAGTACATTGAACAAAACACTAGTACCTAATACTCCAGTGTTAGCAAAGCCTCATTATGAAACGGGGCCCTGCTCAAAAAATGATTTAATAATTTTGATGCTTAAACTATAAGAAAATTGCTCGTAAACTTATTTTGACAGATAAAGTTGAAAGGTTCGTGTCTTTCTATTTGTTCAATTTGATTTTAAATATCGGGAAAATTGTACTGTGATTAATTATCAGGCATTAGAGATGTATGTTAAATATAGCTTGGCTTATTAATATTATAAGTATAGTTTTGGTTGGAATAATAATACAACTGTAAATGTTTAAAATTTAATAAACGATATATATATTTTTTTTAGAATTAATCAAAAATGCAACAAATTAGCTTTAATTTTAAAATGGTGTTCATTTAACTGGTTTGGAAAATTATGGACCAGATTTGTAAAACGCAAATTTTTTTTCTTCTCTCGAATAGTTATGATTTTCTGTAGGTTATTTAATTTAAAACCATTATTGTATTACAATTAAAGCATATTTTATGATAGATCAAAATTATGGTCGATGCTTACAACGTTTAATAGAATTTATAAACCAAGATGATTGTTGCCGGTAAATGGATAAATCCGACCTGCACCACTCAATATTTTTTTTCAATAATATTTTTGATCGGTACATGCAAATATTTTATGAACGATTCAATGGAGGGTTTGCGGTTAAGCTCTTTTACCACGTTCTATCTAACTCCACTTATGACGTATGTTAACTATAAACAGTTAAAAAAAGGAAATGAATTATTCTTAAATCTGTTAGCGCATCATAAGACATTTTTATTTAAAAAATACAAACACAATAAATTATTATTTCTGTCATAAAATTTTTTATCATAATGACGTCATCAGCATAAGAAGACCAAACAAAAAAAAAAAAAACTTAACCGCATACTTTCTATTTTGGTCGCTGCTATACTGGAATTTTTATTTTGATAAATTAATTTTGATATGACCGATGTTATCTTAAAGTTTTCTAAGTATGTCTGACGATTAATTGCTAATGTACCTGATTTCAAGATATTTACCTCTAGGGGTGGCAAATAAATTTTATTATTATATTATATAACAAAATTTGATGGAAGTTAGAAGTAAAGATGATTGTTGATAGTTTTTTCAACAATAATAAAAATGAATAAATCTGACCTTGCATGCTCCACTCAACATATTATTTATCAATAATATTATTTAAAATAATACTTAAGTTGTTTATATAGTACTCATAGTACTCGGAGTAGTTGCTTATCGATAAAATTATTTTATGAATGATTCAATATTATGATTGATATCAACTACTGTAGTGGAAGTCTGTTCATTATTAAAAAAAAAAAAAAAAGTCAAGAAGATCTTGCTTCTTTTTTTTTTTTTTTTGACAAATGGCAGGCTCACCGAAAAAAAAAAGATTTTCTTAAAAAAATTTTTCAAAAAAATAAAAATTTTTTTTAAGAAAAAAATTTCAAAAAAAAAAAAAAAAAAAAATTTTTTTTTTAAAAAAAAAAAAAAAAATTAAAAAAATAAAAAACTTTTGACAATTTTTTTTTTTTTTTGAAAAATGTTTTTTATTTTTTACATTTTTTTTTTTTCTGAAAAAAGTTTTTTGAAATTTTTTTTGAAAAAAATTTTTTTTTTGAAAAGTTTTTATTTTTGAACAAATTTTTTATTTTTTAAAAAATTTTTTTTTTTTCGTTGAGCTACCTTTTTGTCAAAAAAAATAAATAAATAAATAAAAAAATAAAAAAAAAAAAGGGCAAGATCATTACCTAGTATACCATTAAAACATTAAAGTACATAATTATACTGGTTCTATTAAGGAATTTTTTTATACTAAAAAAAAAAAAAGCTGTAGCTTTAAAATGCAAATTCCACTAACTTGAAGTAGTAAAAACCATATACGTATAACGTTGAATGAACTACGTACGGTAATACATTATTTTATCATCATAATATTGTAATTGCTGCAAATTTACGAACCCGCTGCAGGCTTGATATTTTTCATAATAAAAATTGAATGCGTTCCATTTTTTTCTACAACTCGATTTCCATTTTAATAGCATTTTGTTATGCGACAGTATCATTAAATTACGCAACAGGCTCTCTTACCGGTACAGCAAAAATATAAAACCGGCAAAAGTAATATTAAAGCACAGTACACATAATTGAATTTTTGTTTCGGCTGACTTTACATCTTCCAGACGCCTAAGTAAAATTCGAGTTTCCTTAAAAAGTCAAATTTACAAATAAAAAAGCACTTTAAATGTCAACAATAACAAAAAAATAAACAAAGAAGAAGGCGAATTTGACCTAAGCTACGATTTGACTGGCCAATTGCC
Source organism: Polydesmus complanatus (assembly GCA_034692225.1). Taxonomy (NCBI): domain Eukaryota; kingdom Metazoa; phylum Arthropoda; class Diplopoda; order Polydesmida; family Polydesmidae; genus Polydesmus; species Polydesmus complanatus. The sequence continues at coordinate 40,983 of JAQGAZ010000702.1, forward strand.
TGCTGAGAAATATATTATGCTCCGGGGCTTTTGTTAAATAAATTGCGTTCAGTACGGGGGGATATCGCCAAGCAATACTACACCTACGGTACCCAAGTACAAGCTTTGTGCAACATACCCAACGTAATCAATTTGGTCGCATAAATCTCATTTTAATATCAAAATTCTTGGAGTTAAAGCATAAGAGAAGGGAAATATTAAAAAATATCGATAAAAGGGACTTGCAAGATAATCTTCCAACCATGCTTTATTATTATGCATTTAATTGAAAGCGAAAAAAATAACCTTCATGAAGAAATGCTTGGAAAAACAGCCATCTTATTTCTTTTTGTTATGGGTAAGGGTTGAACGAAAGAGGCTCTGCTGATCGGCATGAAACCTCGATTTTACGTTCTTCTTCACAATAGCTAGATTAGCTAAAATGTTTGATTTAGCGGGTATTATTAAGGACTTTCTTTATTTGTCCTTTATTTGAAATTAGTTGTTTTATTATTTGTTGGATGTGTGTACATGTCTATGTCAGATGGTTGATTTGTTGAACTCTCAAATATTGTTTTTGATAAATTCGTTGCCAACGAATTATTTACTTTGCTAACTTTAGACACAAAACAGCGTGCTGAAAGATTTATTTATAAATAATCGTTAAAATAAATGTGGTTGTATTTGTTTTATAAATTATCTAATCATTTATTTTTTTTCTTTTTTTAGTTTGCGTCGACAATCTTAATTTTCTGATGACTTCATTGACGTTGTTATGGACATTGTGTAGGTAAGATATTTAGAAATTTTTCATTATTAAATCGTAAAAGTTTTGTACGGTAACAACAAAAAATCGGGGTTTTACTAGACTTCCCAATGATAAAAAAAGAGCCAGTCAGCCTCTAGCTTTTAATTTATAATAGAAAATGTAGTTTGAGAGTGTGAAATACTCGCATCAATCACTAACACCTCCAATTTCATGCAAATTAGCTGCTTAATATGCGCAGACTAGCCCGTTCACCCCCACTCGCATATTCTATTACGTCTGCAGTTCACGCGCTAACAATTCAATAAAGCTCTGCCTACACTTATTTTCCTCATTTCCAGCTCAGATTAATCGGTGTATCGGTACGAGGCCAATAGACGCTAGTTAAGCCCTGCCTTAACGACATGTTGACGCGCAAAATGACATTTAATAACTATCTGCACGGCATAAATGGCGTCCAAATCTCGTGTACCCTGGTCTTTAATAGTATCCAATAAGTAACCTCACGCGATCGAGAAAGCTAGGAAGGAGAAAAGGGATTTTGCAAAAGGCGTAAAAAAAATAACAAAACAAAAAAAATCCCTAAATAAAAAAAATAATAGTAATAATAAAAAAAAAAAATAAAAGCGAAGATGAAGAAGACTAGTGAGAAAATTAGATTGCGATCGGGTTCATTAGATCGCATCCAAAGATGTTTGTGCTTAACACGTTTTCATCCGTCTTCGTAGCCATAAAATTTGCGCAGAATGAGTGAAAGAAAATATCTCCAGATAAGAAAGTGGCAGAGAGTCGAAAAATACCGTCGCTGCAGCGTAATGATTTTCTTCACACGTAGATTTTTTTTTTTTTTGTCTTCGTATTTCTATGGTAGAAGAAAATCGTGCAAACACAATGCATAGAGTTTTTAATCCTCCCTTCAGGTTTGTTGTCTTCTTCTTCTTCTCCTATCTTATTCCAACACCCCCTCCCTCTCCTCCATCCTCAATCTCTACTGCCTTATTTTTTCTCTCCAAATAATAATAGAAAGCCTTTATCGTACCAAACGCGATAATTTGATTGTATTAGCTACGGTAGAAAACGGTTATCGTAATTCGATAATCCAACACCAAAATAGTAAGTCGACGGAAAAAAACAAACCCTAATGGAGAAGAACTCCCTGTAAACACCGAAAAAATAAACCATTAGAGATGTATCAGTGCAACCAAGGAATAGAATTGCCACCGCATTTACTAACCGAAATTGATTTTCATTTTATTATTATTATATTGTAGGTTTTTGCAGGTGTGACGCTATCAGAATTGTTTTATTTTAGTTAATATTAAATTTATTCACGCGCGCTAAAGCTTTAAAAGCTCATATTTTGCGATCAGATAATGCGCATGCAAGCGAATCATTATGCTGTTCGATACCATATCGCGAGTAATCGAAAGAAAATGTATTAATAATAAATTTGCGGTACTATTATTATTATTTTTTTTTTTTGCTTTAGCGGTTGAAAATTTTAATCAAATAAATTAACCCACCTGAGGATTCGAGGAAAAAGCGTAGTCGTGCGTACAAAATTGAATAAGTAAAATAGACGTACTGTAGTGTTATGGAATAGTGGATGCTATAGATATCATCATCCACATACGCACCCGCCGCGCACAACAAACAGAAATAAAAAGATAAGGCTATAGTAAATAAAAAGAATAAAATTGCAGTACTGGTACCTGAGGCAGTTAAGGTTTCATCTTTCCCGAATGTTTTTCACGCTGGCATTTTCTCACTGTGCTCTTGTTTTCAATTGCTCGTTTTTCTTTCGATATACAGTATATATATTTTTTTTCGTTTCTTTTACGTTGGTTGATAGCAAACGAGTCCTTAATTGGCATCGTGTTTTAACTACATACTAGTAGTTGTACTTGTATCCGGGTACCACTAGGGCTACGCAATTCTTGTGTTTTCGTCTGAAATTCTTCTTATCCGTATTATTAAGAGCTTTTGTCAAATCCTATTTCCGGTTTAACTTTTTGCTGTTTAATTACTTTTGCCATAAGAGCGCTTGCTTGAAGTTGGTTAAACAACAGCGGATTACGTCAATCGATTTAATATTGCTTCCCAATAAGCTCAAATTGTCGTAATCGTTTAAGTATGGGTCTAATGGACAAATTACCGAAAAGCGCATATTGTAGATTAAAGGAACATAATTATAAGGGTTCATTGCAAAAATTATTTTACTTTAATAAATTTACATTTAAAATTTCACTTTCATAATTATAAATGGTTACTTTTTTAGTTTTCACGATTATAATTTTTTAAAAGAAGGAATTAATCTTAAAATTGTTTTATTTATTTACTTAGTAAACGGTTTGGGTTTTAATGTATTCCTATGGATTAAATTGATTCGATATTTTTTTTCGATTCGATATTTTTTTTCGATTCGATATTTGTCATTTCCTCTGGAACGGATTAATGACGAACATTGGAGCTTCATTGTATAGTAATTGTTGTGTTTATTATGGTTAAATAACAGTTAATTGCAATGAACAACTTCCTGCACCACTCATTTTTAAAAAAAAAAAAATGTGTAGGATGTAAGCTTAGTAAATTTTCACTATATTAACAGCGCATAATACGCGAAGTACACGTATACATGTACTGTATTCAGTTTAACAGATTGATCGTTAATTACGTTTTATATGAAATAAATTGCAGTGTATGCAAATTGAATGAATCTGCTTTTACTCGTAACGCATCATAAGTTTGTTTATCGTTTGAGTAATTGGAAATGATGTAAAGTGGAATCAATTAAAAAAAAAGTGATATAAAACGATGTTATAATGTAAGTAGAATGATGGGAGGCGGAGACTTGATTATGTTGTGAAGAGTGCAAAGCCGGCTGAAATATTGATTTATGACACTTGCCGCCGTATAAACTTAACATTTTATTTGTCGGTCTCAACACAACTCTTAATACCTGTTACATACGGCGCTCAGTACTTTGAAATCTTTTGGAATTAGTTTTATGACGGATTATTCTATATCAATTTTGCGGTTCTAAGCATTATGTAGCCAATAAATTCATAAAAAAAATACAACTTGCCATTTACTCGATGAATATTACTTTGTAGTCACCCTTGAAGGACTATCTCAAATAATTATTCGAATTTTTAGTTAATATTATTATATTAATTAGCTGTTTGGATTGTCACGTAAAAATTGAAAATATACTGTTACCGTAACAATGAATTTGTTCCTTTATTTTTTATCAAAGAGTAATTTTGTATTTTTATCAAAGCCAAACTTTCAGTACTACACATCTATCAATTCGACGTAATTTATAATTACAATAATTGGTTTGAGCCATAGAAAGCGTTTCAAAAACGCCATAAAAAACTATTTAGGCATAATCTAACCAAATAAAATCATAGTGCCTAGCACAATTCTATCGAAAGTAAGGAAAAAGCATATTTTATGGTTTCGGTCAATTTTGCCTGGCCCACTCCTATAATTACAAAATGAAGTTGCAAAGTGCCAAAGCATTAAGTATAATGTTCAATTAGGCACTTAGCTCGTAATATATTTTGCACCAATCTTTTGTTTCGCTTTTATCAAATTTATCCTCATGTATTGTAAATTTATGCAAACTGTCGTTAGATAAATTTGCGAAGGAATTTTGTATGAGCTGCGCATGCTGCATTATGGTTTTTTAAATTTAGTTATATCGAGTGAAAGAAACTTTGAGGTTTCGTAGAATTTAGTTAACCGCGGTTACGTCAATAGATAAATTTTAATTTTGCGTTTAGTTGTGAAAAACGTTAAGCTTACGATTATTTGTTAAATTTCTATTCAAAATAGTTTTCCGCAACGTTTCAAAACAAAAATAATTGTTGGCAAATTGTCTTACGGCTTGTTTTTAACGAAATTAATAATAATATTATACATAATGTATTTCTATCTTGGACTCTAAATTATTGATTTACAGTAGTGTAAATGTTTCCATTTATTCTTATTATCGTACACAATCAGTTTTTAACAATAAGTTAATCACTACAAAGCCATCTTTTTCTCTTAAAAATGTTTGGAAAAAGAAAAGAAAATGCAGTACGGGTATATTAACTCTTTTCTCGTTTCCATAAATCAATTCTCTGAAACGTTGGCAAACTGAAATTTATTCTTCATTTTAGAGGAAACATTAAGTAAGAGCTGTATTTGGTTAACTCAAACTTATTTCTTCCGAATCAAACCAAGTAGAAAATGTTAGCATCATTTTTCAGAATAATTTTGCATATTCCGCACTATTTTTTGTTCTCATTCGGTTCAAGTCTGAATGCGTCATCATTTCGCACTCGCGCATTTTCCATATTTTTTTTTCTTTCTCTTTAAATAAAAGAAAGAAGTACATGTACCGGTCCTGTAATAATAAAACTTTTCCGAAATAAAATAAAAAAAAGACCGGAATTTTTGATCGCTAACCGGGAAAAATAAAATTATGAGATTTACTCCTAATCACGGATAAACTGTTGAAACTCGGAGAAGAAAATAATTTGCGCGTGCAATAATTTAAAGCAAGGGGTTTCTCGCTGTTTGTTCGCCGAGTTGCGAAATGAGGTTAAGTTGGTTAGACGTTACCGATCCTTTCACCTGTAAATATTAATGCCAAATGAATAAACTCGGGCTTAGCAAGCGCAAGCAAAACAGAAACGTGTTTATAAATAAGAAACGACAAAAGATTTTTTTTTAAGGTACTGCTGAGATTTGCTGTGGTCAATCAACCGGTCAACTGTGTACATCATTTCATTTGAAAAAATAAAAAAATGAAACAATCTACCGACCTTGGGATGGAACAAAATGAGATAATCGCTGACCGTGTTTTACCTCGATATACTGTAAACGCACTAGTACAGTGTATCTGATTTTGGCACACAGGCGGTTTTTTTTTTTGTAGCCTTGGGATTTCGAACATCCAACATAACGCAACATCGCACACGTAGCAACATTTTGATTAGTACACTGTAGTTTTATAAAGGGAGCTATGGCTTTATCCTCGCTCGCACATTATTTTTATCTGTTTAGAAACGTCTTTTAATACTGTGATTTTTTTTTTTTTTTGTTATTTTACAGTAAAAAATTTCTAATTAAGCTTAAAAATTTTCATTAAAAAAAAATCTAATTCATTAGCAAGAGATTTTAAGAGACTTTTAAGAGTTAAGAGATTTAATTAATTATGCTATTGGTGAGAAAAAAATGTTAATAAGCAATAGAAATGATAAATTTTGAAGGTTGCGCTTAGTTACATTATTTACAGGGCTTTTTTTTTCAGGCTTCATATTTTATAAATTGATTAATGAAGGTTTGGCGCAATTCATACATGTTTTGATTGCGTTCTAATTAATTTCATAAATAAATAGTTCTTTTTAGTTTTTTTTTTTTTTTTTTGTTGCACATGTGCAAGGGGTTTGCTAGAGGCAAAGAATATTTTATAAACTGATTAAAAAAACCGAAGATTCGTCATTCATTAGCAAATAATTCCGTTTTTTTTTTAATTTAAAAAAAATATGTTTTTTAAATTTTTTTACTGTTTTTTTAATTACGTTTTGATACGTTGTGTGGAGGTAAAGTTTCTAAACCAAGTGAAAAATATTAACCAAGATAAGGTTAGGTAATTTCTTTACATTTTCTTTAGTGAAACCTGTTGATGCGACAAAAAAAGTTCCCAGATGTTTCGAAAGTATATTCATAGCTTTTCTATTTTCAGAAAGAAAAGATATTTTTTTCCCTTATATTCTCGATATTTCCTAATATTGTACCGGCTTTGCTATAGATGAATACGCCTTTCTCGCGCCGGCTTCATTTCACTCTTTTCCACCAAAGAAATTCTATTGTTATTTTTCTATTTTTTTCTTTTACTATTTTTATTTTCGTTATTATCGCGACTGAGAAGTTTTCAACGTTCTCATGACGGTGATTTTATCGCCGAAATCGTTGAAGCAAAAACACCGAACTGAAAAGCGAGATTATTTGGAAAATGACGAGCGCGGATCTGAGCCGAGGCGAATCCCGTATCGCTTTTTACAGGGTGAACGGAAAGTTAACAAACTATTTTTTTTAGAGGGGGGGGGGGGGGGGATAAAAGAGAGAAGGCGCTAAGTAGAGCGAAATTATCAGTAGAGGTGGCATTGCACATTGGTTGTTGGGGAATGAATGTTGAGTGTATACTTATCCACTTCTTATAATGTCATAAGAATCAGAATTTTTAAATTTATTATAAACACTTATAAAAAAAGGAAGTTTATTTTTCCGTCATAAGTGAGACCTTTTAATAAAGAATATCAACTAATTTTTTTTAAATAAATTGTTTTTATCTTAAATTATAATTCTAACGATGTCATGGACTCGTAAGCGTAAGAATTTCAAGCATAAAAGCTTGATCGAAAACTCTTACGTTCGTCCATCAACAACCAATGCGTACCGTAATAATTACCGGTACATCTTAAGTCAAAATATTTCGTATTTCCTGTTTATTGGTGGACTTTGATGATTTCAACGTAAATCAAATTCATTACCGGTTCTCGGTTATTTATGATAAGCTGTTTTTGGCTATTTTTTTACTTGAATATTATGTTTGGTGGGTATCAAAATTTCCCGAAAGACGTAGCCTTGCTGCTATTATGCAAAGTTTGTTTTTATTTTTTAATTGTTATTATTTTCTTGTTATATACCGGTATTAATTTTTTTTAAAAAAAATTTAGTTTGCTGTTAATTGTGATTCGTGCGCAGTCATTCCAGGCAAAAATACTTTACTCACACTGTATTTTATCGTTACCGTATATTTGTTGCGGTTGCATAGTGGAGACTTTTGCGCAACTATTAAACCATAGCCGACGTTGAGAAAAAAGAAAATTCTTTGAGTGTGTCTGTTTCTACTTTTATTTTGCTGAGCTGGAATTTTGGCGTGATGGGTGGACTTTCGCTTGGATTGAATGTGTTTGGGGAAGGTGTTGAGAGGCGTTGATGCGTTGTTGTTACCTGGTCGCACGACGACGACGACGTCAAACGGAGCGCAGAGGGAGACTCCTCAAATCCCATCTATTCTTTGACGTTCAACACGGAGTAATACAGGGTGGGGCAGCGAAAAGTACCTTATTTCAAAACGCAATAAAACTGTTTTGATAAATTAGAATTTTTTTA